>JARYHS010009801.1:0-13014 GCA_031002005.1 Vandiemenella viatica | reverse complement strand
ATCAAATTATACTGGCCACTTCCAGTGCATTTTCTGAGGCCTCATACAGTTCAGCTGCCGAACAGGATGCTGGACACAGTCGACACTGGAGCATGTGCTGGACAATCTGGTCTTCACCGCAGTCGCACTTGATATTGATCTCAGCATAGCCCCATCTTGCCAAGTTCACTTTGCATCTGCCCACTCCTGATCTCAGCCTATTCAAAGACTTCCATGTCAACCATCCCTTGTCATAACCAGGTGGCAAAGATTCAGACACCCTTCTCCAGCCATGCGGAAGGGGAGCCTAATATAGATATTAATAATAGGATATTAATAACTATACATTTGTATAAAAACTAGCAGACTGTCTAATTCATACAAGTCATACTCTGTCGAAGAATTTATTTCTGAGATATCTACAAAATAAATTGTCAGTAGTTTGTGTAAATGTAGTGGACATAATTAATGTACCATGTCTGATATGATTGTATATCATCTGGTGTATGTTTTATTTTGTTATACAATTATTTTTCTGTAAATTGACAACTTTCCACATCCCACAGAACCAGTCTCTTATATTGGGATCAATGGGAAATGAATGTATTGTATTGTATTTCTTGACAGAAGGTCTAATTCTAGTTGTAATTCTCCTGCATGCAGATCAGCCTTTGTGTATGTCAGTATATAAACAAAGGAAAAAGGAATGGCTTTAGGCAATATAATTTACAAGTAAAGGGAAAATGACTCATCACTCACCAAAGTTGAAGGCAGCGATGGGAGAAAAACATATATCACGAACAAAAAAATACACAATATTTTGGTCTTAAACCTTCATGTTAAAAACAAAGAGTCATGTGGTTCGGGAGGTGTGCACACGATGAAGTTTCCTACATGACGACTCATTCTCTTGTAATTTGAATGTCAGTATATTTGTTTTAAATGAGTGATTTGAAATTTCAACAATATTCCACCCATTGTACTGCAGGATCTAACAAGGCATCAAATATGGAAAGATCAGAAAAACTTCAGAGGGCACACAGACTCAACTGGGCACATTATTAGAGCTGTAAAAGTAACGAGAAATTCTGTGCCCATATGTATTCGTTACTAAATCAATCAATACCCGTTACTTTTGAATCGTTACTTTCGGTACAATCGAACAATAGCATGAAGCATTGTATCAAGTCGTGCTGCGTACGGTTATCCTTCGTTACTATCATATCATTACGTTACTCGTTACTTTCGGTACAATCGAACACTAACATGAAGCATTGCATCACATCGTATCACATAGTTTAGCTAAGTTGTACATTCGGATAAAACTTAAAATCAAGAAATTAGCACATGAATCTTATGGAAAACCTCTGAATGTACACTTGATTTACTGTAATGAATATTATATACGAAAGAATAATTCAATTTCAAAACAAACACCTGTTTGCATACAAAAAAAGACCTGACCATTCACCTGACAGTGACATATCTAGTGACAATAACTAATGACGGTTATTTTTTAAAGTAGCCTGCTCAAAACCCTGCATAGAAGCCTTAAGTGATAATGGGAAATATATTTAACAAATATTATAATCTCATCAATGTATTTCATTTTTAAATAGGAGGTTTTACCACTGTCTTTCTTTACGGTTTTCATTTATTTTTGTAAATTCTTTTTTGATGGGTTTCATCTACATCTATCTACATATATATTCTGCAATTCACAAAATTGTGAGTGGCAGAGGAATGCTCAGCACCAAAGCTAATCTCTTTGCTGTGCATTCCAATCCCTAATGGTACGAGGAAAAAAGAATTCATATAAGAATCAGTCCGGCACCTTATTTCTCTAATTTTATCTTTCCTGTCCTTTCGACTCAAATAGGTTGGTGGAAGAAGTATTTCACTACACTCAAAGTGAAAGTGGGAGTACGCATGTTTTCCAATAAGTTTAAACGAAACATGTGTCGTCTATCTACCAGAGACTCCCAACCTAATCTACTAATCAGTTCTGTGACGCTTTCGTAAGGACTGTAGCAAGTGGTCACAAATCGAGCAGCTCTTCTCTGTACTTTCTCTATATTTTCGATCAATCCCTTACGAAACGGGTCCCAAATGGCACAACAATAATCCAAATGTGGACGCACAAGAGATTTGTACGCTATCTCCTTTGTTTGTTCATTACAATTTTTGAAGATTCGACCTATGAATCATAAGCCTAGAATTTGCTCTACCTACTAACGAATTAATGTGTATGTCCCATTTCATGTTCCTTTGTACTGTTAGTCCCAAATATTTCATAGAATCGACCATATCAATAACTGAACTGTTTACCTTGTATTTCTGAACAATCGGATTCTTTTTGTTAGTTATGCTCATTGTCTTGCACTTTTTACAATTTAGAGTAAGTTGCCACTCAGCGCACCAATCCAAAATAACATCCAGATCGCGCTGAATTTCTAAGCAATCGGCCAAATTTCTTACTTCCCTATAAATAACCGCATCATCAACAAACAATCTAAAAAGGCTTTTCACTTTGCCTCCGAGATCGTTCATAAAAATTAAGAAAAGAAGTGGTCCTATTACACTTCCTTGAGGTACACCCGATGTAACATCTAGATTAGAAGAACTTTCTCCTTCAACGACAACATACTGCGACCGACCAGTTAGAAAATCCTTTATCCATTCACAAAGCTGATTTGATATATGGTACGCTTGAAGCTTCGCTAAAAAGCAGTTGTGTGGCACAGTGTCAAAGGCTTTCTGGAAATCTAAAAAAAATTGCATCTACTTGTGAACCTGTATCGATAACTTTCATTACGTCGTGTGTAAATAGGGCCAGCTGTGTTTCACATGATCTTTTCTTCCGAAATCCGTGTTGATTTGTTGTAAGCAAATTATTATCATCTCGAAAATTCATAATGTTCGAGCTTATAATATGCTCCATAACTCTACTACAAACAGATGTTATAGATATGGGACGATAGTTCCCAGGATCACTTCGATCACCTTTTTTGAAAATCGGAGTTACTTGCGCGATTTTCCAGTCTGAAGGTACTTTTCGCTCTTCTAATGATTTACTGAATATATCAGACAGAAATGGTCGGATTTCCGTCGCATGCTCTGAAAATACTCTTACTGGAATTCCATCCGGGCCCGTTGCTTTCCCCCACTTCAGGAGCTCTAATTGCTTAACGATACCTGCAGTATCTATTCGTAATGATTCCATCACCGACTCGCCACGGCGTGGGAAAACGGGAATACTATCCTTATGTTCATTTGTAAATGAATTTTTGAATACAGTATTTAGTACGTTAGCTTTGTCGCGGCTTTCATTAACCACGTAACCTTCATGAATTAGTGCTGGAATATTGCTGTTGGTACAATTAACTTTTCGTACATACGACCAAAATTTCTTTGGGTTTTCTGTGAGACTCTTAGAGAGAGAGTTGGAGTGAAAATCATTAAAGGCCTTGTGCATTACATTCTTAATACGTCCTCTTTAATCAGCTAAGGTTTCTAAATTGCTGCGACACCCCTTCCTTCTTGAGCGGGCGTGATTTTGTTTTTTTTTTGTTTTTTGAATAATCTTTTGACTTTGCATGTGTACCACGGTGGATAATTCTCCCCCTTTATTGTCCGCTTTGGTATATGTATTTCCGTGCCTTCCTTGACTATATGTATAAAACGATGCCACATCTCTTCAACGGTGTCCTTTGTTGACTTGAAGTTATGGTAATTATTCCTCAGGTAGGTTCTAAAACACTCCTTTGAGGCCTTACTGAATCTGTATACAATCCACCCTTTTTTCCTTTTTCGCGTGGTAATTAATTTGATAGTCGCAATTACCGCTTTGTAATCGCTTATTCCTGTGGTCGTTGAAATGTCGGTGAATAATTCTGGCCTGTTGGTAACCAGCAAGTCTAAAATGTTTTTGCTACCATTATGACACCGCGTAGGTTCATTAACTAGCTGCTCGAGATGATTATCTGACAACAACTTGAGAATTGCTTCAGAAGCTGCCTTATCCCTGTTATCTGTGATGTGAACATAATTGCGCCAGTCAATATAAGGCAGATTGAAGTCGCCTCCTAGAATCATAGCATGATCCTTAAAATGGCTAGCTATACTATCTACATTATTTCTTAACTCCTCGATGATAGCTATGTCGGAATCAGGTGGACGGTAGAAGGCGCCTATGATGAGTTTTGACCCAGCAACCTTGAGTTTAATGCATATGATTTCACAGATCGTATCGACGTCTATTTCATTACATGGGAGAAATTTACTCACAGCTATAAATACCCCACCTTCATGAGAATGTAATCTTTCTTTACGAAAAACGTTCATGCTATCTTTAAAAGTTTCGGCGGAACTTATTTCCGGTTTCAACCAACTTTCTGTACCGATAACGATATCCGCTTCTGTACTACAAATAACGCTTTCAAGTTCCAGTTGTTTGTTACAAACGCTTCTACAGTTAATTAGGAGAACTTTTAACTGACGAGATTCTTTTACGTTGCTCCTCTATTCCGGTGTTGCATCTGATTGGGTTGCCCGTAACTGAATTTCGTATTTCGGGTCCTACTTTTTGGAGAGCATAGAGAAATTAAAGCATCATGTGGGAAAGCCTATTGAAGTAAAAGAAATTGATGATTAAGAATAAAAAATGCACTGATAGTTATTTACTTTTTTACCTTTTTTTTGAAAACTCATTAACTACCCTCGTACCTGCTCAATATGTTGATATGAAATGTTATGCCAAAATATTTATATTTAGAGTCTTCAACAAGCAATTCTTTCCCCACCATATAATAATAACCAACCTTTAGTTTTTTATTTATCTGTGTACCGCATAAGTTGACTCTTCATTTATCTCATCCATGTTTACCTACATCCTGTTTACATCATCCTGCTGTTGTTCACAGTCTTCTACTATTTTAATCGCATTGTGTCACATTATGTCATCTGCAAACAACCTAACTTCCAATAGTAAACAATACTGATTTGTTATAAGAAAATTGAGACATGCTGATTCAGAATATGCAAACCGTTTGTCTCTATCACCCACCATTCTTGAGAGATAAGACATTAACCAATTATAGATATTTAACATAGTATCACGGCAAACAACACACAGACAGAACTTTCAGGAGAGCACTTATTACTTGATGTAGTACTAATGAACACATACTATATAGGTCAATCTAGTTGAAGGCATAATACATATATAAAACACATACATATAAAATAAACATCCATATTTTACAGTGAGTTCGGATTGAATTTCTTGGCTGTAGACTTGCATTTGTGCTGAGCATTTGGCATCTTGCGCTGAAGCTTCCAGCGGTAATCAGCCAACATTGCTGCACTCCATTGGCCCTAATAGCGTGACTCCATCACTGAGATGTCCTGATGAAACCATTCACCATGTTTGTCGCTGACAGAACCTAGGTTCTTGGGAAAGAAATCAAGATGTGTGTTGAGGAGATGAATTTTGAGGGACATGTTGCAACTCTGGCAGGCTGTATGCACTAATGCACTTCTGCATAACATTCACATATGTAAGACTGGAGATTTTCTCGGCGTTGTAAATGAATAAAATTTTCTCGGGTAACTAGCCGAGTTAGTCTATCGTTTGACCACGACGTTTCGGCGGTCACAATCTCTGCCGCCATTGTCAAGTCACTTGACAATGGCGGCAGAGATTGTGACCGCCGAAACGTCGTGGTCAAACGATAGACTAACTCGGCTAGTTACCCGAGAAAATTTTATTCAACATTCACATAGTTAGGAGATTTATAATTTCCAAGGAAATTGGCTATAATTAATTTGAATGCCATCCATGCATCTCTTTCAGTATCACCGGTATGCCTTCGAAGTGGCTGTCAGCAATGATCTTTCTTATTTGTGGACCTATGAACACACCTTCTTTCTCTTTTGCATAACTCAGTTCTGGAAACTTGTTGCACAGGCACTGAAAAGCATCTGAGTTGTTATCTAGTGCCTTCACAAAGTTCTTCATGAGCCCCAGCTTTATATGAAGTGGTGGTATGATAACTTTGTCACACTCAGTCACATAAGTTGCACGCTCATCTCAAACAGATGTACTGCAGTACCCATGACTTACCACTATCCACCTTCGAATCAAATTATGGTTCATGAGCACTATTCAGAAATGGTGTAAAAGTCTTCCGATGGGTTTTTTCTGTCAGATATCTGCACACATAGCAAAACAAATCTGGTGAAATCATACAACCTCTCGATGCCCTCTTTTTTCCCAGAAAATAAAAATAAACCAATGAAATAATAGTACTGTGGTCTCAAAAATATTTAAGTGTACTATGTTAAGTGTAACTGTGTTCAAAATTGACGAAAATACAAATTGAGTTGCATTACAAATAACGAAAACCGATGAAATCTTATTCGATGAAAGGTGTTCAATATAAATATGTATTTTTATATATCTTCGAAACCTGACGTGATACAGCAGAACGGTTTGCAGATTTGAAATCAGCACATAAAACTGCATTATAAAATGTAAACATGATGTCAGATATCTACAGCTTGTTGGTATGTACAATCTGTGATTCATTAAAATAATGAACAGCATGGTCCCAGTAAGTTACTCTGTGGTGCTCCCATGTTTACTTTGTAACACATCTTAGAATTTCGCATAACGAAATTAGTTGCAAAGATAGCGAGTTCAGTTGAAGTAAATGGGACCACCCTTTTAAAGTCTTTTTTATAGTTAATTTTGATAATATTTCCCAGTAATATATCCTATATAAGCGTTTGTTAAAGTGTTAACAGTAAATTCAATAGTTAAAATTCATTTAAACAGCTGTTAAGAAACTTAACCTTAGATTTGAATAGGTAGCATTTGACTTTCATTTAATTTTACTAAACCAATATATTTCTTTAGTTCAAAAGATGTTTAGGTAAATAGATAGCCAGAAGATGATTAATTTTGTTGTTAAAAGATCCTACTTAGAGTCTGAATATGTTTAAAAGTGATATGCCGGTTTAGAATTTTATCACGTAATTTTCCACTCCAAAATCGAAGTATTTAGGTATTAGAAAACAGTTAAGAAGTCAAGGGATAGATAGAAAGTATAGTAATTTCGGTTTAAATAACATATTAAAATTTTAGAAAGTTTCATGCATTCTAAAAATCGTTTTTGAATATAATTTGATATAGCCAGACATGGGATTTAGGTAAAAGTTCGATATTTCAGTCTTTTTCGGGGATTAATGAAAAGAAATTATATTCAGAGTAAAGTTTATTTAAATATAAAGATTTCTGGAAACATTTTATTTCAAAATATTAAAGCATTTAATAGTAATAAAATAAAATGGGTTTTGGCGCGAGTAAGCGCTTGGACGAAATGATGCAATTGCTCGACGTTCGGCTGGAGTGAAATTTATAAAAATTCGTAATAAATCAGGGAATAGACTTAGAGATTCCAAATTTTTACAGTAATAGTTTTTTATTAGGGAAATTTGTTTAGAGTTATTTTCAAGTTGATATTCGAAATATTTCAAGACGTTAAATTTTATTTTAGAGTTTTAGGCCACTTTCAAAAATAGGTAAATTCTTTATTTGATATCAGGTAATAGATGAGCAATAGGAGAGTAGAATTAAATTTGTTTCAGCTCGATAGGAGCAATATTTCGGAAGTTATGGCAATCACATCTTTACGACTCTTTTCTGGCTAAACCATTAAAGTTACAAAAATTTTTATAATAACTTAATTTGACGTTTGTAATAATATCTTGCTACTACCAAAATTTCAGAGAGCTAGGATTATTTTTACTGTCATGATCAAATTAGATTCGTAACATTTGTCAGAAACTGATCAGCTATCGTATCAAATCCCTGGGAAAGTCAAGATAAGGAAGTTCTCACGGTCCAAGAAGAGGCGATCCTATATATACCCCCTCCATAGCCTAAGCTCGCCCACTCTAGAAGCAGCAGTTAGTCAATGTAGACGCATTATGTAGTAAGGTGGCCAGCTCTGAGCTCGTGGTGCGGCAAACTGCTAGTTTGTTCAACATCGGTAGAAATTTTGTCAGCATGGGGAAGTTTTATTCTGAAAAATTCATGTAACTGAGAAATAGTGGTAGCGTGGGGTTCGGTCGTGCTCGAATGGTCAGTCGAATCTGTAAAGTAAATTTGGAAAGGTTGTCTGATTGCCTGTGCAGTACATTGACTTTGTAACCTTTTGAAGAATATATTCATCTTAGCAGAAGTGAACTTTCATCATTGAACTATCACCTTAGTTTCTTGGTTAAAACTATGGTGGCGACTGTGTTAAGAGCTTAGTCAGTACTGCAATTCATTAGGTTTGCACGATCACAGCTAAGATGCAAGGTTATGCTACACCCCACCATAAGCTTGTTGTCTTACAACTTCCTTTTATTTTCATACTGCATTTCCTACCCTGACTTTTTGCTCAACCTTGTAATTCTTCTACGTTGTTGTCGGTAACCTAAAATTTTGTTACATCATAACCAAATTTGTTTATAGAGCATCGAGGTCAACTCAGTAACATTGCAGATGAAGTTTAAAGTCATTTGCTTCGATAATTCAAGTCGTATATCATAGTAAACAGGCATATAAAATCAGAATGTAGTATCAACATTTCCATATGATGGGAATCAAACTATTTCATAAAAGAAAACATTGCTTTCATTTTAAGAGCTATTTCAGACAGTAACTAGACAGTAAAACTTTGCAACAAAAATTTTTTCCTAAGGAGATATCAGTATTTCAAAATTGAGTTTGACTGAAAGCAGAATGGCACAATAAACAATTTAAAATTCTAGAAGCTACAGTTTGGAAAATAGGGAAACAGTTTATCGCTTAAAAGAAGCATCATTTTTGCTTACATATCACATTAAATTTTGAGAAAACTAGCTAAAGATAAAAGGTTGGTTTTGAAACATTAAAAACCCACGTGACGAAGGCAAACATGACCAGTTTGAAGAATATAAACAAATTAAGCAAAAGATACCTGATTCAAAATAAAGTACAATTCAATATGAATACTCTGCAGTAAGTCTCATTAAAATCTATAAAGGAGTTTGGTAAAGATAAGAGATAGTAAAATTTGTCATGATTTCAGCGGGAACTACGCAGTTACAGCTTGGCTGAGACAAACCTAATGCAACTAAATGATTTTACTCAAGTTAATAATAAATCAGGCAAGTTAGGTAGCAACCACACAACTACATATTTTATTGGAACTTGTACAGAGAATCATGTAAAAGTAACTTTTAGACCAGTAACTTAGATATTTTAGAAAATAACAATTTTCGTGTGATTTTTCAGCCTACACCTCCTTCATCTTTTTCATTTAGACAAAGTGAATTATGTTACTAAATGAAAGAGGACCAAAATTAAATCAGTTTATAGGTTACTTCAGCTTCATAGCTCTAAAACTTTGGGCATTATAAACATTTTTGTAATTTTGAAGAAAATATTTTTTTATGGCAAAACGATGATAGTTACAGAAATTTTGACTGGGATACATTTTACCATTTAGGAGTTAAGCTATCTACTGTAAAAATTTCACATGGATAGAAATTTATTAGTGACTGAAGGTTTAGGATGTCGCAATGAGAACAGGGTAGAATCAGCATTCTCACGCTCCAGGAAGCCATGCTTATAAATCGAAGCCACGGACTTCCTCGTGGCAGTTTGTGAAAATCAGTTGGGCAGCCATCATGATACTGTTGCATGTTTGGGTGCAGTCTAAGCTGGCTGCAACAAGCGATACCATGATGCAATGATTTCCAGTGTCTATCTCAACATTTTAGCTCAGGGGTGAAATAGTTGCACTGTCACGGTAGCTGATTTTATATAGATGTTAGTATAGTGTTTAGTAATAATGAAGGCAGAGTACTTCCAAGCCAGCACGGTAGCAGGAAGGTTACACCGCTAGTACACGACACCGGCGCCAAGGCCGCTGGTCTGGCAGTTCTTACTGTGGGAACGCTGTACAGCACAACCAGTACATGAGGCTGACACACTATGGGCACGTGATACACACGCATGTTCGTAGTGACTGTCAGCCAATGAGAAGAGAGTTTGACCCACCTTCCAGAACCAAGGGCGCCATTTTGCACGGGCGCCTCCCTCCAGTCCGCAATGTGATTTTTAGTAGTGAGGACCTGTTACGGTCTAATCAAGCCATTTTGGGCATTTTTCCAAGAATCCTCCCTCTGCTGGCTTGTAATGCATTCTGTCTCAACATTGGATCCTATGGTCTATCATCCTAATACCAGGAATGCTGATTTCATGTACCAGTCGATTGTAATTGTACCATACAACTGCTCTCGCCGAATAAATCAAGTAACCGCAATTCTTTACATTATTCAAGGAGCACCTATGTCCCAATTTTAGACCAGTTAAGTCTCTGTGCAAACCTTGTCCCAGCTAGGAACTTACAGATGCCGGCTGGAAACCGGAAGTACCTCAGTTGGCAGTAAGTAGACGCTGGAACGGACCCACAGTGGGTAAGTTTGCTACTAGTTCGGTCAACACGCGACAGCACATCCTCATGTAGGGGTTAATGAGGTTGGCCTGACTCAATTCAGTTAATACTACTTGCAATCATTTATCTTGGAAAAGTAGTTCAATGCCTATGTTTGTGACTTTGTAAAAATTTTTGAAGAATACAGTGATGGTTTAGTTTATCTATAGCAACAGTGACTTTGATTTTAACATATTTTTCCTGATTGAGGTTATCCAATCCGGTGTCAACCGATCTTCAAGCACAAATGAACTATCCGAAGGAAACATATTGTGGTCCAAGTTGAGAGCTAAGCTGATAAGTACTAAACCCTACTAAGCATTTGTTCTCACATTCACTTCCTTTTATTTTAATACTGCGTTTCCCTCCCTAACGTTTTGCTTTCTACCTTTTAAGAATTCTTTTATGTTGTGCATCACTTTTTCATCCACTCCAATAGTATTTACCTTATTTAACACCATTTTATAGCTCATTCTATCAAATACCTTTGAAAGATCTGGTGCTACACTATCCATTTGGCCTCTGTTGTCCAGTTAATATTTAACATTTAATTAAATTGCAATGGAGCGAACGCTCCGGTGGCAATTTCCCTAAACACTCATCTTCCCCATTTTCTGCACCCCCCCTACATTTGCCCATTACAAATTTTAACTTTAAATTCTTTCAAAGTTTTTGGCAAATTATTCATCATTTCTCTTGGTAACTTATTCCAATCCCTGACACCCTTACCCAAAAAAAGAGAATTTCCTATACCCTTGTGCCTGAAATTGAGTGCAGCCTGTGATCATGGTCATCTTTTCCTTTTCATGCATTACTTTTAATTCTTACACCTATATCATTCCATGCCTCATCACTAAGCCCCGGATTTTTAGGATCTAAAAAATCAAATTTAGGTTTATTCAATTCACGTTATAAGCTTTTATAGGGTTTTAAATTTCTGATTTAGGAATATACACATTTTTGAGTGAAACAAAATTTAAAACACGCAATATATACTGGCATAGTGTTAAAAAATGTTGTGACTTTATTGTCAAGTACTCCTTAAAAACTTCTAACATGACATTGCTCATTCACATTAAACAATGCGACATAAACCACTATTATGTTCAAAACATTTTGTCTTCATTGTGTATTGTAAACCACTCATTTAAAACTTCTAATATGACACTGAAGAATGAAATATTTTAACAGATTTTCAGGAGTAAACCTTCTTCTCTCTTCCGCTAAAATTCTTTTGAATGCGGAAAAAACTATGCTCCATGTCACATGAGGTAAGAGGTGTGAACTTCATATCAGCGTTTTCCTTAGGATTCCAAGGCAGTACTTCTTGTTCCTTTAGTCCAGAGGTAACACGGCCTGTTTGTTTCATCCTCTTGAAATCTGGACTAAGGGCTAAAACAGCCTCCAGCCTCTTAGCTACAGGTACCCAAATTGGTTCAGGAGCCACTTTGGGACTCACTTCTTGGATGATTTGAAGTGCTTCTGTCAATGGTAGAGTGCCTCCTTCCAACTTATTGATTGAAAATTTTAGGTTGTAAAAATTTTCTTTCATATATGTCAACTCCTGTACAGTTGGTTATGAGTGCAATAGTTTCTTTGCAATTACTATAGTAATAGCTTCACTTTCATCTAATGCATCGATGACCTCCGTGGTGCTCTCATAGTTTTCTGCATAATATATTGCGGCTGAGAGCCAGATCCCCCATCGTGTCACTACTGGCTTGGGAGGGAGGGATATTGATGGCAGTTTTTCCCTGAAACTAACTAATCGACTTGGTGCTTTCAGGAATATTTTCTTCACTGAAGAAATTATTTTGTTAAGTACAGGGTGCTGTTCCCGAATTTTTTCAGCTACCCGGTGGAGCCCATGACTTAGGCAGGTAACATGCACCATTCGAGGATGGAATGCAATCGTAGCCAGTCAATAAGGCACTGATCCGGCATTTGTCTGGAGGTGAAAAGGAAAACCATGGAATACCATTTCAGAAATGGCTGATGGTGGGGTTCAAATCCAAGGCATTTCCTGAGTCGCAAGTTATTAGCCCATGGCCCGTATCACTGAACTAATCCAGCCGGTAAATAACAAAATTACAGTCGGACTGGATCAGTACATGAAATTAGGTCCTTTTAGGTTCTGAAAATCGGATTAGGCCATTTTAGGCCGTAACATAAAAATTAGGTCATTTTAGGTCCTACGAGGGCTATCCAGAAAGTAACAGACGTTTTGAAATAAAAAATAAACAAAGTGAAAAAACAATTTTTATTATATACATTTTGGAGGTAAACTCTTAGGCTATTTTTCTACATAATCGCCATTTAATTTAAGACATTTATCATAACATGGTACAAACTTTTCAATACCCGCTCTGTAGAAATCTGCCGCCTGCGAGCTCAACCACTGGTTTACACCGGCATGCAGTTCAGCGTCAGTGGCAAAGCGTTGCGTCGCGAGCCACGTCTTCATCACTGGGAACTGGTGGTAGTCGCTCGGTGCCAAATCCGG
>JARYHS010009799.1:0-24000 GCA_031002005.1 Vandiemenella viatica | reverse complement strand
TAATCATTTAAACCCAAATATTTCAAGATATCTTTTGTGTTTATGCACCACCCTACCACCAACTGTTGACTCTTCTATTTTTCTGCATTTATAAACCGAACATGATACGTATAAGTAAATTAAAACAAAAAATACTAGCCAAAATTTAATTTAAATAACAGAATAATCCAATTTAAGTAATTTCTTTTAATTAAGTTTAATGTCACAACCTAATATTCCTTATACTACCCAAGAATGCATTTAATCATTAAGAACATGAGGATAATTACTTACAATAATTCATCTGCTTTGAGGCACAGTGTGATGACCTTCCAAAACTAGGGCTTCATTAATGCCATTAGTGGATCATCAAATACTTCTTCCTTTTCCTTAACCGTTGTACGAGATGATGCCAATCCTGACTTCCGGCTTTTATTTGCATTTTGCGTAGATGTACGGCCAAACAGATCATCTGAAGAAGATACAAAACAAATAGTTAATAGATGAAAAGTTCTTATGATAAAATTGTATTTCTTTCCTAAACACATAAACTAACTTAAAAGCTATATTTATGGCACTACATATTATTTAATTTGTATTCAAAGACCCACCTATACCAATTTATTAATTCCACAAATTTTATTTAATAATACAATAAAATTAATAAAGCAATACATTTTAAAAATACAAATTAAAGGCTGATTTCAATTAAAGGCAGGCACTGAATGATACTGGTCACATTGTAACAGGTTGCCTGAAACCAACTCACGTCAGCAAAATATACCAAATCATGGGTATAGCACCACATGACATACGAAAGAAAATCGTTGCAGAGATGGAGAAGAGGAAACAGGAAACAGACACAGACACACTTTGTTTGGACATAAACCTCAACCCACAAGGCTAAAATCAAGAAAGAGCTTCATACAGTCAACGACAGCCATAACATCTTCACCTGGAGCACACCGTGTAGAATTATGGTGAAATTCGTTGCCTGAAGGGCACTGGAGTAATATCAAAGAGGCACTGGCCGCGGGGTGTAATCCGCCATATGCCATATGGAAGGCACTAAACAGATTAAGAACTGGAGTGTCCCTACACAGATCTAACATCAAAAAATGGAATTACGCAACTAAAACGAACTATGCGAATGTGGTAAGCTGCAGTACCCACAACATCTTCTGGTATGCAGGAATCTAACTAGAAACTTGCACTATCAACGATCTTTTCAGAAATGAGAAGGCCAACAGGATTGGGGAATTCTGGTCACATTCAATTTAATTGCTTTTTATAGTCCATAAGTTTGATATTAATTAATTAATTTTATTGGTTTTGTTTCAACTTTTAATGCTATGTCCTGGACATGAGAAATAAAAAATAATTTTCCCTTTAGTCTAGTCAATAATGATGATATTAAAACCAGGATGAAACCATGCAGAAGTTAGATGTCAATCTGCATCCTCCCAAATATATCTTTTGAAACCATCATGTACATGAATAAACAAGCTTTTAAACCTATTACACAACTGATTATGCACTGCAGTGAATGATTATAAGAGAGAATCCACTAAGAACTCTACTCAACCTGCTGAAGCTCATATTGTCATCCATTACACAAGCAAGTTTCAGACAAGTACAATTTTTTAAAATTTGTGTAAGGTGTATTAGAGTGAGTGCTGACCAAAATTTACTAAATTAAACTTTGACCCTGAAACAATGGTTTTTTAAGCATGAAATGTAGGATTCTTTAAAATTAATCAGCAAAATCTTCTCCTTAAAAACATGTGTTCAAAAGTTTTTATTTTAACAAATTTGAATTTTCAGAGTGAATACACAAAGGAAGAATTAGCTTATGGACTTGTCCCTACGAAATGGGTTAAGTGCACAATTAACCACTAATTCTACACTAGAGCAGCATGGACGTAATTGCATAAAGTCTATTTAGTGTTGATTCTTTTGGTTTTTGGATGGCTTGAAATGAAAAAATGTTCGCCGAGTTCCTGTGGCAAATTAGAAGATAAACAATAAATAATTAACAACTGAAAAGCCTTCTTTATTGATGAAAACCTATATTTAAAACATTAAAAACAAGAACAAAAGCTGCAAATTAAACGAACATCATTGCTGAAATTAAATTTGTCAGTTTTTATTGAGGGGGTAAATATGCAAACTTATTATTGTTAATAATCATGAAAAGTTTGGCCATTTCTGCAAGTTTAAACTAATTTATTAACATGTTTTTATCATAAGAAATATGTATAATAATAATTCTAATATTAATTATGATTATTAACAACAAAAATTATAAATTATTAGGAAATACATGCTTAGCTTCTTAATTCTTCAGTGATACACATTCTTAAGTAAGCAATCATTAAAACTTAGACCAGGGATTAACATAAACAATAAGGACGACAAATAACTGGAAACGGTGTTAATTAATATCATAAGTATCAATTAAGCATGAAAATTTCTTTAGATCCCTTCGAATAGGGTGGATGGCAATGGATACAACTCTCTTCTCATAACTGGACACACCAAGTGATATGGTGCAGGGTCTTTGTAACTTTCAATGAAGGATTGAATAGTGCTAAATGCCATCTGGTATCAGGTATAAAGAGTGGGTTTCTTAGAACAACTTCTAATAGATGGCAGCACTAAAAGTTTAATATAAAGGCAGATACTAACTTGCCTTGATGTTCACATAAAAGACTAGTATATTTTCTATAGGGTTCTCTTTATTAACAATTCTGTTTTTAGTCTTGGTCTTAAGTTGTTGTCACCTTCTCAAACCATTTCCAAATCCACAATTTCATTATTATTATTATTATCATCATCATCATTGCTTGTTATTAAAGAAGAGGACACAGCTGAAGAACAGCACAAAACTTTCCCCTCCCCCCAAAAAATTATCCCATTTCTAAATGTTCAAACAAGTTTTACAACCCATCAACTATACCAAGCTTTGTTATATTTTCCAGTGTTGTTATAAACTAAACATCCTTTTTAAGAGGAACAATATAGAATTTAAAGTAAAAAATTAAGATTATAAACTTCAGAAAATATAAAAAAAACTTATGACTCATTTAAATTAAAAAAAAATAATTAAGTTGCCATCTTACCTGAATCTGGAGGCTGACAAAGATAGAGGAACCTGAAGAACTGGTAACGTTTGCCTTCACTGAAGTCTTACTAAAAAAGGTCAACATCAGCATCATCATCACCAAATAAAGATTTACTTGGTTTTGTTGATGATTTTGTCACACCAGTGCTGGTCACAGTTGCTGGAGAACTAGATTTTCCAGCAACTGCCTCGTTTTACAGATGTCAGCAAAGAAGACGAAAAAAGGTCATCAGTTTCTGGACTATCATCGCCGAACAAACTGTCAGTAACCTTTTCTCTGCTGGCTGTACCTGACTTCTGAATTTTCCCAGTATCTTCAACAGATGTGGCAGTGAATAAACTTTCATTGTCTTGTCCAAGTACTAGTGAAATTTCTTTTGCTGAACTGTCTGTAATATTAGAAGCACTACTCTTATCTGATGAGAAAATGTCTTGTGTACTGTTTTTCTGCTCATTAATGGTATTTTTTAAGGCACTGTCCCTAGAATTTACAGTACCTGCACCAGACTGCAAGAGAGCATCTTTATCAGTATTGTTTAATCCAGAGGTGAATGAGCTTGAGGCAGATATCTGAAAAGGGTCACTAGTACCAAGGCTGCTACCAAACAGATCATCCGAGCCATTAGTAACTTTCTTTGAATGTTCAATTGAGGAAAACAAATCACCAGATGGAGGGAACAGATCTTCTGGACTTTCACTGCTGGGTTGGATTGGTCTACGTTTTTTATTCAAAGCTTCCTTCTTAACAGTGGGAAACAATTCTGGAAGGTTTCTTGGTATAATACGCTTATGAGATGAACCAAATAAGTCATCGTCATCATCATCCGCTCCTACACCACCTCCACCACCAACAACAGGAGTCTTATTAACATCTTTTGCGTTAGTAACATCTGAAGGTTCCACAGCACTGACACTAGATGTTTGCTGACTCTCCCTGGCTGGAAGAAAGGGAGCAAAATCAGATTCCTTTGCAGATGTATCAGTTTCAGGTACAGTAGTGTCACCAACAAGATGTTCTTCAGTAGAGTCCTTCACACGATCAAATGGCACTGGATCAAAAGGAGAGAGCACAGGAGCCCCACTAAAAAGATCGTTTCCTTCAACATAGTCAGATGGCAGGTCACCTGGTACATCGAAGAAGTCTTCTTCATCAGTGGAGGGAGAAAGCATACTGCTACCTGTTGTCTGTGATGGCTTAATGCTAGTTGAAAGAGCACTGGGAACACCAGAAAATATGTCAGGTGAATTATCTGCCTCTGGAGTATTGTTGGACACTGCCGACTCATCAGTTACTTCCGGTACATTAACACCCAGAGCTGGAGGAAGAGGCTCTGTCTCCAATACATGAGGCTCTTCAATATTATTTTCAGAATCAACAACTGCAGACACACGTATAGCTTCCTGCCTAGCACGCCTGCTCTGTGGTCGACGTTTAACTTGAATCTTTGCCCGCTCCTGAAATACATAAAGATTGGAGGTTACACGAAAATAATTACACAAGAATACAAGTTCAATATCTTTTTTTTCCCAATAAATAAAAAGAAGGTAAACTGCAAGAACTCAATCCTGCTGTTTTGGCAGACTTCTTAGTTAGGGACAAATTAATAAAGGGTGTTCAGCTGGGAAGAAATCCAAATAAAATCACCATAGATTGTCTAGCTTTTGCAGATGACTTGGCGGTAATTACTGATTCACTGGATAGTGCAAAAGAACAAATCGAAGAACTAGACAAACAGGCAGCCAAAGTAGGATTACATATATCTTTTTAAAAAACACAGTTCATGACAAACATCAATGATGTTCCTCAAAATCTTAAACTTCGCAATGGCACAATAGCGAAAACAAATTGTTTTAAATATTTAGAAGAATGGATAACGAACGGCACAAAAGAAAAGACTATGATAGAAACTAGAATACATAAAATGGAAAGAGCATTTCATACGACAAAGAATGTATATAACAAAAAATCCGTATCATGGAACACAAAACTAAGGCACTATCAAGCAGTGGTTAGACCAGAAACGTTATATTAGGTAGAAACGCTTAAGCTAACAAAATATGGGGATCTTGAAAAACTGGAAAAAGTAGAAAGAAGAATCTTGAGAAAAATACTGGGACCCAAACCTAATAGTAATGCTGAATACAAATTAAGACCAAACCGAGAACTATATTCGAAAATAGAAAAATTAACAGTTATAATGAGGAAAAGACTGAAATTTTACGGGCACATATACAGAATGGATAATAATAGACTAACAAAACAGATCTTTACCTTACTGAACAAATACAAATCCAAACCCACATGGTTCACTGAAACTGAAAAGGACATGAAAAATGCTGGAGTGAAAGCAGATATAATACACAACAGAACACTTTTTAGGGAAGTAATTCACAAGGCAGGTTTTCAGGAGAGACAGAAATACATAAAGGGAAGGAAATGGACCCAGGAACAAAAGGAACACTCTCAGAGAATGAAGGAAGTTTGGAAGCAAAGAAAATTAAATACAACGAAACATAGCCAAAGTTGATTTAACGTACCATCCAAATGGGTTATTCGGAAGAAGAAAGGGCATTGAAGTGGCTTCAACCTAAATTGTATAAATGGCATAAATCTTAAAACAATTTTTCTACCAGAATGATGCAGGTCTTCTCGGGAACTAGTTCTCGGGGACTATGTAGCTAAAGTTTCATTCAAGCTATGAAGAGTTATTCACAACATAATATCTCATACAACAGAAACAATTACGCAAGTTCCTCTATAAAAATTACTGAATAAATATGCTTTAAATTATTTGAAAACAGATTATTAAATGTTTGTATCCCAATACCATATTTTAACACTCTTTTAAGCAGTTTTGCCCATAAAATTTGTACTGTGCAGGCATGAATTCTGGTTCCAGCATTTTTATGATACTAATGCTGGAAAGTAAGTTGATGTTTTTAATGTGAATACAAACAAAAATCACGTTTGAGGATAAAATGACTTATTAGGTACCTGTGATAAATTGATAGTAATATATATAGAAAACAAGTAGTGAAAAAGAATTAAATTAGGATAGCCTTTAGATGATGAATGTGGGGCACAAACACACAGAAAAGACAAAAACACAACAACAGATAAAGAAATTTTCGGGACAAGCCCTTCATCAACAGGAGAACATTATGGGAGGTGGATGATGTTGGCAAGGAAAACTAAAATAAACTTATAAATATATATATATATATTGGATTCACCAGACGTAGGTCCCTGAGTACACATCTGACTCTGCCTGGTATCTCACTTCTGCACGTATAAGGCTGTAGGCTGAAATATTGTGTTTTTTTTTTTTTTTTTGTGTATGTCGTCCCAGCCGTCTTCATCTGTGGTAAGTGTTGGGTCATATTTCCCTATCCTTCCTTATATATATATATATATATATATATATATATATATATATAAAATGAAAAACAAAATGTGTGAAGAATTTTTTAAAAATAGTTATAGAGGAATGTAGTTTTCAACAAATAGAAACCTACAACTCCAAACACTTTTAATCATCATTAAAAAAAGAATTAAAATGTGAAGTAAATGTGATTTGTCAATTATGTGACACTGCCAAAACTACAATTTTTAAAATTTATTACTATTATTATTAGGAAGGGTGAAAAATAAACCCCTAACATCCTGCCTTGAAAGTTGGAGCATTAAAATGGTAGCTAATACCGTAATCCAGCATTTCAATCTTTTTCAACCCGAGGAGCAGTAAATTGTAAAAAAAAAATAATACTGTGGACCACTAACTTAAATGGGCATAATTTTCTGCCTATGTTTATATTATTAACATCTGGTATATTTTATCATACCATTATGTATATAATATTTTGTATCCCTATGGAAACACAGTTATGAAATGAAGTTAACTATTAAAAGTTAATTATATATCGATCAAGCTCTTAACATCTAGTAACAAAATGAAAAATAATGATATTGTAGGCCGTATGATACACTATTCCACCCACCTATATGCAGAAAATAATATAAAATTCACTAGACCTTATATCTTTTATTTTTGTTTATATTACCACTCCTATGTTACTAACCCTACCCTACAAGCGGTCAGTACCTTACACCTACTACAACAAGATCCTCAGAAAATGATCATTTACTTAATCCCATGACGAACAGCACTCTTTTTGATGCTAACCAGAAATGTATAGACTATTGTAGGAACAATACTGTGATATTCTCAATTGGGAAATACTACATTTTTTCCTGGTTATTGAAATATTTGTGGGTTTTAAAAAGTTTGGCTTATAGTTTATACTCACTTATAGCCTTATACAGTATGAAGACAGTATCTAAATTTATAATATTCTGTCTGTGGACCATCTCAACCATCTTTGCGGACCAGAGGTTGAGAAATGCTTAATTTACTTGTAAAAGGAATCATATAAGAACAAACTACTACAGCCATAAAGTAAGGGTTTCTCACAAATTCTTACAAACATTTTCATCCAAATTAGCTCCATCTTGTACATGCAATATAATTAAATAAGAATAACTTCACTGTCTACAAGCTCCTGATAAGCAGATACGGGAATGTCCATAAACTATGTAGCTCCATACAGAGATAATTAAAAAATGGAAATAAATATTCACATGCTGTTGTGTGTTCTGTTCCTTATTTTAACTGTGACAAATGAAATGAATGAAAAGCTACATGACATGGCTCGGAAATCCCCATCCCTTCCCCACATAAACTTGCGTAGCTTTTCAGGAAATCCTCTGGACGCTCCCTAACTGATGAAATCAATGAATATAGTAATGTACCAAGGATAATACTTTGCAGGAACATTTAGCATATGACTGACTAATAGTAGAAGGAATAGTTTGGGAACTTTATTTATGCAATGCAAAAGCAAACGAAGTGACATAATACTCATACGAGCCTCTTGGATTAGAGATGTAGAGTATCGGATCTGGTTTAAAAGTGGACTGGAAATTGAGAGAAAGTTCACAAAGAGTAACATGTGGGATAATTGGTTACATAAAGCAGTCTGAATGCCTCCAGAATTATTTCTGTGTTAGATTGCTTAATAATATTACATTACTCATCTATATTATAGATTAAAATAACTTTTGTCCTTGCTTGCTTAGACTACATGAGAAGTAGAAGATGTCAAAGAAACATTATTACAGATTCCTTCATACTGCATATTTGTTTTGCAGTAGGCAGTAAAACTACTGAAGGATACTGTAAAAGATACTCTGCAATCACATTCCCAGAATAATATTTCTACAAAATTTCACATAATTGTTTCAACTTTGAATGAAAGTGTCCTGAGCAAGAGAACTTTAAAACATTCAAAGATTATAAATAAATATAGATTTCATTGCAAAGAACTTGAACATACCACCTCACATACACTACACCAGTTGCACATGAAGTATCACATTTGCAAACTTTACCACAGTTATCATGCAAGCAAATAAATAAAAAATAAAATTGCTTCATCTTAACCCAAAATATGTGTAAATTGATAAAAATATCTTTAATGTGAACTGTTGTTTATAATAATAAATCTATTGGTTTTGATTGCTTTGGATTCTTTTTCCTTTTGTTTTTTAACATACTTACATTGTTTATCAGTGAAATATGCAGGATTCATATTTTTGTTCCATTTTACTCTGTATGTAATGATCTAATTACTACCTGCTTTACGAAGAATTACAACCTTACAATTTTGTATGTATGCTTTGGTGAATGATAACAGGTAAGCTGTTGGTTCAAAGAGTAAAAATGGTTTTCATTTCTTAAGAATCTGGTTGACCAAATATTCTCTCAAAAATGTTTTTAACATATGCTGAAAGAATTAAAAAAATAAAATTGTCTGAAAAATTATTTGCCTCGGATGTGAATATGAACTGTGACCACATTTCCTTAACAGTAACACTAAAATTATCTTAACCCCACTTGCTGAAATAATGTTGGCATTTGACTTCAGACCCATTTACTTTTCATTTGATATACATATCAAGTAAGAACATTTCCAAACAGAACTAAATAAGAATACGTTTTGCTGATTACTCCCACCTTTGCTGCACTATGAAGTGTTGCACTGATATCAGCTGCTGGTTGATCAAAACCTACAGCTTTTTCTGCCAGACGCTGAGTCATGCTGGGCGGCTTTGCACCCGGCAATAATGTCAGAGGGTCAATATTGAGCTTTGGCCGAGGTCTTTTCACATCATCTGCAACGGAGATAAGAATAACAATGTTATCTTTAAGAAAAATCATACACAATAGGGCTAGGTTAGCATCTATATCAAGCATAATACCACAGTCAACAGAATACTAAGTGTTCTATCCCTGTAAGATGATATTAATTTTTCTCCCCCTCCTCAATTTGGCCATCGAAGGACCATGTACCACCAGCCCCCTTTTGTACGCAGATGGCCATAGTGTATCAATCACGAGAACGGGATGAAGGACTTGTGACCAGCCCAAATTCAAAAAGGGTTTCTTAAATCTGGCGTACGTAACATGTAGGAGGAAAGTCTGTGCTGTCATTTGTCTGCAAAACGTGTAACTTTCGTGTTCTGTATGAAGAGTGGACTTTTGTTTGTGAAATGTGTATTTCATAAGGTGGAGATCAGGGACCATCCTAGAATTGCAGGGAACTGTCCAAAAACTACAATCAGAATGGCTGGTTGTAAGACACAAACTTGCAGTGGGGTGAGTGCATAACTTGTTGTCTCAACTGTGATCATGCATACCTTAAGCGTTACAGTTCTGACTTAGCTATTAACTCAGTCGCCACCGTAGTTTTAACCCAGAAACTATGGAAAGGTGAAAGTTCAATGATGGTTAGTCCATTCTGGTATGATGAATATATTCTTTAAAATTTTACAAAGTCAGAAAACTGCACAGGCAATCAGACAACTTCTCCGACATTATTTCACAGACTCGACCGACCATTCGAGCATGACCAAACCCCACGCTCTCGCCTTTTCTTAACTACATGAGTTCTTCAAAATAAACTTCCACCCATTATGAGCAAATTCAACCGATACTAAACAACTTAGTAGTTTGCCGCGCCACGAGCCCAGAACTGGCCACTTTACTACATAATACTTCTATAGCGACTGAATGCTGCTACTTGAATGGGGCGAGGGTAGGTTCTGGAGGGGGTATATATAGGATCGATGCTTCTTGGACCATGAGAACTTCCTTATCTTGTCTTTCCCATGGACTTTATCCGATAACTGATCAGTTTCAGACAAATGTTACAAAATCTAATTTGATCATGATAATAAAAATCATCCTAGCTCTCTGAAATTTTGGTAGTTGCTAGATATTGTTACAAACGTCAAATTAAGTTATTATAAATTTTTTTGTAACTTTAATAGTTTCGCCAGAAAAGAGTCATAAAGATGTGATTGCCATAACTTTCGAAATATTGCTCCTATCAACCTGAAACAAATGTCATTCTGTTCTCCTATTTCTCATCTATTATCTGATATCAAATAAAGAATTTTACCTAATTTTGAAAGTGGTTTAAAACCCGAAAACAAAATTTGACTATTTGAAATATTCAGAATATCGACTTGAAAATAACTCTAAACAAATTTCCCTATTGAAAAAGTATTACTGTAAAAATTTGGAATCTCTAAGTACATTCCCTGATTTATTACGAATTTTATAAATATCACTCCTCCCGAATGCTGAACGATCGCATCATCTCGTCCAAGCGTTTTCTCATGCCAAAACCCATTTTATTTTATTACAATTAAATGCTTTAATATTTTGAAATAAAACTTTTCCAGAAATTTATATTTAAATAAACTTTACTCTGAATATAATTTCTTTTCATGAATTTCCAAATAAGACTGAAATATCTAACTTTTACCTGAATCACATGTCTTGCTATACCAAATTATATCCAAAAATGATCTTTAAAATGCATGAAACTTTCTAAAATTTTAATATGTTATTTAAACTGAAATTACGCTACTTTCTATCTATCACTTGATTTCTTAACTGTTTTCTAATAACTGAATACTTTGATTTTAAAGTGGAAAATTATGTGATAAAATTCTAAACTGGCAAATCACTATTAAATATATTCAGACTCTAAATAAGATCTTTTAACAACAAAATTAATCATCTTCTGGCTATCTATTTACCTGAACATCTCTTGAACTAAAGAAATATGCTGATTTAGCGAAATTATATGAAAGTCAAATACTACATATTCAGATCTAAGGTTAAGTTTCTTAACAGCTGTTTAAATGAATTTAACTATTGAATTTACTGTTCATATTTGAATTTATGTTTATATTGGACATATTACTGGGAAATATTATCAAAATTGACTATAAAAATGGCTTTAAAAAGGTGGTATCATATACTTCAACTGAACTTGCTATCTTAGCAAATAATTTCGCTAGGCGAAATTCTAAGATGTGTTACATGGTATGCGGGGACCTTGATTAGAATCGGGGCCCATTGTACTTCCTCAGTCCAGTGTTTGCACCCTAACATACTGAGCTACACTGACAATTATGTCTTAAAAATTAAATAGCTCCTTTACATCTCGTAAACCAGACTGTATGTATGTATTATTCCAGAAGATGATTTTCATACTATCACTAGAAACATATTTGTAGATGGTGATTATCTCCAAATGTGCAGAAAATATCTTGTTTTATAATTAACCAATTATATATCCTCCTATGATTAAGAACTTCTCAAACTACTCTCATGACATTCTTTTCAAATTCAATTGGCATGCAGAATACTTAAATGATTTCCAAAAAAATAAGTGTCAAAAACAGAAATATCAAAATAAAATCTTGTTCATTGCTATTTACCCTTGTTAAGAGAGATAAGAAGTAATTGCTCAGGAGGAAACAAGCATGAAAGCATCTACTGTCTGCTTCAGTGTCTCCATTGCTGTAGTTTAAAAGACCAAAATATACAATAAGAATATGATCTGAGCATTGAGTCACCCAAGAGCTTCAAAACTGATGACCACATAATATGAGAATGTCATCTCATTTGAACAGTAACACTATAGAAGTCTGAGAAAGGTATCATTAACCAGACTAGATTTTTTTTTTTTGTTATCTTAGCAAGCGAACAGATTGTATTTCTAAGACTATATGTTTTAACTCGTGATGTGATAAACGAAAATTATAGTCTCTTGGTTAAAAGACACAGTGTGCTAGATAATGAGGTTTCCACTGACAGTGATAGAACAGCAATTGGTAGAGGGGTATTTATATCAATTAGTAAAGACTGGTACAATTAACATAGTTACATCGAACATAGCCCTGAGATACTTAACTAAAAAAAAAAAATAGAACATTGCTTAACACAATAGAAGAATGGATAGAAACTAAATTCATATTCAGAGTTCAGGGATGAGCAAATGGGTACTATTGGGTGGATTTAAATTTAGCAGGAGTGGACTGGGAAGGAAATAAGATTAATAATACAAAAAGAGAGGTTTAAAAATATGTTAATGAGGGAGCCAGGCTTTACACAAGTGGGTGAGCAGAAAACAAGGGGATCTAGCATGTTGTAAGGACAAGGACCGATACTGGGGTTATAGTATCGCCTTAGTGCCTTAACTTACACTCTTGTAGACTCACAATTCTCAGTAACATCTGCTAAATAATTTTGATTTGATTTGACCATGTAGCCAGGATGACTCAACTAAATGCTTAGGTCGCCACAATATTTGATTTCAACCCCAAATATTGAAAAGGGTTTTATGCTACCTACTGAAGCACACAAGTTCACTGTTGGAAAAATCCAAAGTTTTATTGTTCAAAGTCAATAGTTCAAAAATAGCATTTACGGTTGAGCAGGCATACGAACTATCTTTACCAAAGTCTGCAGATTGTGGAGAGAAATTTTGAACCGACCGAAAACCCCTTTAATAGATTTACAAGTTCTTAACAGTCATTGAAGTTACGATTTAACACGACACGATCCAACATGTTCGAACTAGCCGGCCTGGCGAGTTACGACCAACCGAGACGAACGACAGACAGACGCAGGTTCACTCACATAATGCTAGACAGGAACAGACCTCGGACAGGAACAGACAAACCATAATGGCTGTGGGGTCTTTTTTTATAGAAACGGCTAGAACCAGTGACGTCAGCAACTGTATCACATCCTTTTGCTTCCGCGTAGCTCAAAGTATGTGTAACTTATTTAACGATCCCGACTATTAAAAATGTTTAAACCTTGACAGTATCTAGACTTATCTACTGGAAGTCAAACGGCAGTCTCGTGAGAAATTTAGAGCAATTAATTTTAAAGTTTTAGCTGTTTAAGCCACCGCGTAGTAATACATTCAAGTTTGGGTAAAATCCCTAAGTGTTCTAGAACTTTTTACGCGCGTACACAACAATCCGCGACAATCTACTTTACAAAAACCTAATTACCGGTCAAATGCTTAAACTTTTGATGAAAACCCATATATGTATGAACTCGTCTTAATTAGGGCTATCCACTGATATAAAATTTAAATTGATATCTCTTTTAATAAAAAAAGTTTATTTTTTCTCTTAATTAAAATCGCTAATTAGACTTTGCTGAATTATTTAATTTTATTACCAAAATATCGGGGATAGTGCTGACTACAGCTGGTGATAAAAGTTCGGTTGTAGCTTTACTGGATTTAAAGATATTACAATCTTAGAATTTCTACTTTTCCGATCGCGTGTTTCAAAACTTGAACAAACGGGAATATCTCTAAAACTAAACGTTTCCCGATATGATAAATATACTTTAAAATGATTTTTTATAGCAAGTTGTTACTGTGGGAAAGACTACAGGGAAATTCTTTAAAGTTGAAAACTGCACTTCTCGAAATTTCTAAGTCCCGCATAAGCAAAACTGGAATTTGCCAAAATTCTAAGGTGCTTACAATGTTGTATGTCTTCCTAATAAAACCTGATGATAATTTGAGGGGTCTGAAGGTGATAATAGACACAATTATAAAAAAGACACACAACACAGGATTGAAAAGATATTTTAGGGAAATTTTCAGTATATGGAATGGAGTACCAGTACAAGAGAGAGAAGATGGGAAAGGTTCAAGGAGATGATAAGTATGGGAAAAAATATTTATTTGAAAGAGAAAATAAAGTACAGAACCTCCATACTATAATATGAAATTGAGAGGGTAAAAGTAATTTGTTAAAAGAGAACATAACAGAATTAAGAGACAGCAAGATAGTATGAAACATTTGGGGGAAAAAAACTAATCAAGGAATTAATAGCAGCAAACAGGGATTCTGAAGACGGTTTTATCAAAAAATTATAAGGGAACAAGAAGCACTTGTAACAGCCCTCATACCTGAATTTTGAATAGTATTGTACTGTATGAAGTATTTGTAGTGAGCTAAAGTTTGCTTGAATATGATCTGGAATGTTTGTTTTGTAATTTCTTGTAAATCAGTGTATATAGACTTCGTTTTATGTAAGAAAATTATTTAAAGTCCATTTAATATGTTTAAGAACCGAATGGTGCAAGAGAATTTCTTAAATGTTTGTAATTCCATGTATTAATGCAAGTTATGATGTCTACAGGACAATTTTCTACAGTTTGAGATGATTTCTGCAAGTAATTTTGTATTTAAGTATCTCTAATTACCATTTCTGATCATTTTGTAATGTTGTTAAGTAATTTTGTATTAATTCCGATTGTTTTTAATATGTTTGATTATTTGAGTGATTGTTAATGTTCGAGAAACATCGGGCGGATGCCTTTGAAGAATTCTCGTAATTTCGATAGAGATTATATAAACAGATCGGCTGGACAGAGCAGTTAGTTAGTTGACTTCATTCAGTACTCAGTTTTACAGAGAGATTCATCCAGTTAGTTCACAGAGATTTTATTTGCAACGGCTCAGAAGTGCATCTCTGTATTGTATCTATGCTTAACCTTAATACAGCGCCGTTGACAGGACGAGGAGTAATTAAACATCCAAAGAACCTAATATGGCGACAGTTTACAGTGACGAGAAGCTATTAACATCTGTGAGATGTTATTCTTCTGAAAGAGTCTGCAGCAAATTGCGACGAAGTATCGGCGGACTGAAATGCGGCATTTAGAACGGCGACACGGGTTGGACGGCATCGACTTCAATCTGAATACGAGTGACAGCACTCATCGGAGATTTTCCTTCGACGTCTGCAATCAGCAATAATTTTCCGACAGCAAGCGGATTTCCTGCGACCTCAAGATCAAGTCTTCCAGCAGTACAGTGTTTTGAGTGTGGAGAGTGTGATTAAGCGTTTTAATCAGTGAAAAAAGTGGTGTTCAGTGGTGAAAAGTGCTGCTAGCTGAAATTTAAGGTGACGAAAAGTATTTAAGTGATACAAAAGTAAGTACTGAATATTCAAATTTTGCTTTTGCATGTTATTTTGTGGCAGGTTAGAAAAATTTGAATTCTTCTTAACTTTGTTTTCATGTTGATTTTGCTAATTACTGAAAATGGCTGATAGTCAGAATCTACAAGCATTTCTAGAGTCTTTTGCAGCCAGTTTCAATGCAAAATTTACGGAATTCGATAGCAAATTTTCTGAGATCAATTCTCAATTTTCTTAATTTAGGAGGGAGTTAAAGAGTGATAATGATAACAAATTTTCTGAATTCCATTCTCAATTTTATGAAATTAATTCTCAGTTTGCAGAAATCAATGGCAAATTCGATAACAAATTTTCAGAATTTAAAGATGAGTTAAATCTTGACAGCAAGTTTTCTGAAATTAAGTCTCAGTTTTCCGAAATTGATAGTAAGTTTGACAGTAAGTTTTCTGAGTTTAAAAATGAATTGGATTTTGAGAGCAAATTCTCTGAATTTACTAAATTTTTTGAGGTTAAAATCGCAGAGCAATTTCAGGGTTTTAGCTCTCAATTCAAGGAGGATATTAACAAGTTAGATTCTAAATTGGGGAAGGTAGTAACAGAACTCAAAAGTGAGGTAAAGAAAGATATTGACAGTAAAGTTTCGGAAATAAATAGTAAGGATTTAGCTGAACCAGTTTCTGATTTGAAATGTGACTTAGGTGACACAATGCTTTGCACACTCTTTGATAGTAAACTTCAAGTAGCTGAGAAAAATACTCATGTTGTAAAAGAAGTAATTGAATCAGATGTTAGAATAGTTTTAGGTACTGATTCAGATAATTTGGTAAGTTTAACTAGTAATCAGATGATGAAGAGTGGAGTTGGGAGTAATGATGGACTAAACTGCAGTAGTGAGGATAATAAATTGGTATTACCAGTTGAGTCAGCAACATTGCTTTTAAGTGACAATCAATTTGCTAAAACAGAACCATTTTATGTCTCAGCTGTTGTGTGGTTATACCAAAGTTTGTTGTTTGAGATGATTGGAAGTTTGTATATCTGTCTGTATATAGTGAAACTTTGTGTAAATAGAAATGTGTATTCAAAGGTAGAAGAGAACTGGAAAGTTAGAAAAAATAATTTACATGGTTTTGGGTTTCCAGAGAAATCTTGGAACACACTTATGGAATCAATTGAAATGCATGGTTTGGGGAGGGGTCAACAACCTGTAAATATCTAATTTTGTAAATAAGTTTGTCAATTGATGCATGTAAATAGTTTGTGCAAGTAATTGATTTCAGATGCAGATGTTATAATACTGAATGTTTAAGATGTAAGCATTTCACTGTATAATTTGTGACAGTTTTGTGTAGAAACTGTTGGTGTTTTCATGATGTTGTGACTTTCTACATTGTGGTGACAAATTATCAGCTGTAAAATGTAAACAGACTGTTGTCATTAACAAACAGGCATCAAGTGTGTAATTTGGAGTGAAAATGCTTAATTAATTGTAACTTAAGGTAATAGCATTGAATGTTTGTTGGGTAAAACAGTATCTGAAAAAATGATTGGATCTATAAAACGACAGTTATAGTAACCAAAATCAGTGACATGGACTATGTGCAGATGTTGTATGAAGAATTGTATTTGTTCATTGTAAAAGTCATTATGGTTGATTGATTGTAATCTGTTTGTGTTGGCATTATGTGTACATTCAACCTGCTTAGATTCGTGATGGATTCAATCAATTTTAACTGTGTAAAATTAAGTGAATCCTGGGGAGGGGTTGTAACAGCCCTCATACCTGAATTTTGAATAGTATTGTACTGTATGAAGTATTTGTAGTGAGCTAAAGTTTGCTTGAATATGATCTGGTATGTTTGTTTTGTAATTTCTTGTAAATCAGTGTATATAGACTTCATTTTATGTAAGAAAATTATTTACAGTCCATTTAATATGTTTAAGAACCGAATGGTGCAAGAGAATTTCTTAAATGTTTGTAATTTCATGTATTAATGCAAGTTATGATGTCCACAGGACAATTTTCTACAGTTTGAGATGATTTCTGCAAGTAATTTTGTATTTAAGTATCTCTAATTACCATTTCTGATCATTTTGTAATGTTGTTAACTAATTTTGTATTAATTCCGATTGTTTTTAATATGTTTGATTGTTTGAGTGATTGTTAATGTTCGAGAAACATCGGGCGGATGCCTTTGAAGAATTCTCGTAATTTCGATAGAGACTATATAAACAGATCGGCTTGACAGAGCAGTTATATAGTTAGTTGACTTCATTCAGTATTCAGTTTTACAGAGAGATTCATCCAGTTAGTTCACAAAGATTTTATTTGCAACGGCTCAGAAGTGCATCTCTGTATTGTATCTATGCTTAACCTTAATATGGCGACGTTGACAGGACGAGGAGTAATTAAACATCCAAAGAACGTAATACACTGAATGACACATCTAGAAATCTAGAATAATTTTGAATTTTAAGAACAGAAGGTACATGGCAGAACCCAAAAATAACCAGAATTTCTTTATAGAAAGCATTTACTTTATTGTTTTTCAAATACAACCTTAATCTCTGATATATCGATAGTCTATTCCTTAGTCTCCCATTACCTAGCTAGTCACTGAGTGACGTTCTGTGTGCGCACACGTCCAGAGCCTAATGGGCCGTTTCTCTATTACTTGAAGAAAGCCATTACCGAAATACTGTATATTTGTTTGTATGCCTCCGTGTTTTCTCTCATCGCAGCTGTCAACTTTGGTATGTGGTGGGTTAATTTCCCATTCCTTTTTTATTTATATCACCTAGAAGCCACTTCCATTTTCCTTAGTTTCATGAATGTCAAATATAGACATCTCATTTCCATCAAACAATCATTATTTTGTTATGATTAAGGGTTTACATGTGTGTATTTTTTGGGGAATATATGTCATCCTGTTGGTCGGTAAGGCCATATTTACACATTGCGAGTGGACTGGAACGACAGTTGGCATGAACGTCAATGGTGGGGCAAGACAGTCAACTAGCATGCTAATAATAATTTGAAGACAGTCCACTGTCAGGACAATTCTCTAATCGAACGTTGTGATCATCTTGAAAGTATGTCCATATTACAGAAAGGAATTAATATAGAAACCGATTTCTTAGTTATAAAGTTGAATGATATGAATAATAATCAAAGAAAATGCTGAAAACAGGTAAGAGAGTAGATATCAAAAAGAAACACCTCAGCGACTAAGTTGCAATTTAAGACTAACTGTATCTCAATTTGAAGAACGACTATCATTTATATATAATAACAATGAAAAAAGATGCTAAGTAGCGGAAAGGAATCAAATTAGGATAGGGAAATGAGCCACCAATTACCATTAGATGATGGATGTGGGGCGCGAACACACAGAAAACACAAACACAAATAATAAAGAAATTTCGGAAAAAAACCCTTCATCAACGAGAGAACATTATGAGACTGCCGGTCCAGAAAATTGCGGTCTTTCTGTGAGGCAATCTCTGGCTGCACCCACCTCTAATAATGTTCTCTCGTTGACGAAGGGTTTTTTTCCGAAAATTTTTTATTATTTGTGTTTGTGTCTTTTCTGTGTGTTCGCGCCCCACATCCATCATCTAAAGGTAAGTGGTGGCTCATTTCCCTATCCTAATTTGATTCCTATCATTTATATATATATATATCTAGTAAACAATGAAATCAAAGGCACTAAGTAGCGAAAAGGAATTAAACTAGGATAGGGAAATGAGCCACCACTTACTGTTAGATGATGGCAGTGGGACACGAACACACAGAAAAGACAAAAACACAAAAGATAAAGAAATTTTCGTGACAAGCCCTTTATCAACAGGGGAACATTATGGGAGGTGGGTGATGTTGGAGACTGTCTCCCAGAAAGACCGTTGGCCAGGAAAATGGTGGGGATAAATTCAAACAGAGGAAAGGTAGGGGCTACTACCCGATCATCGTTCATGTGGTCTAAGGTAAGCAATGTATGTCAAATGAATTAATCAGTGTTAAGGACTTACCAGACTTCGAGGCAACAGATGTGAGAGAGGCATCAGATTTACTCCGATTCACAATTTCGCCATCTGCAATATCTTCAGGTGGTGAATAACCTTTCAGAAGAGCAGCAAAATCGTCAGAGGTGATATGATCATATTTGTTTTGAGTTATTTCAGAGTTTTCGCTGGTACCTAAGGGACTCTCCCCAAAAGTGTCTTCTTCTCCCATTGACCTGTCATGTTGTATTTCAGTAGTTTTCCTTATGTTCAAAGTCTTTGGTGGTTCAGGTTTGTTTGCTGGCACTTTTAACTTACTGGGCTTCTCATTTGACTCTTTTACATCTTTTAAATGAGAGTCATTTATTTTAACTGAAGATTTTGATTCAAGTTCTGCTACACTGATAATAACAGACTGGGTGTTACTCATAGTATTTGATTCGTCAGCAGCTCTTTCATGAGGAGCAGTGTTTGCACAGTTATCACCTTGTTCAGTAATGGGTAAATTATCAACTTTATCCTTACACAGCTTTTCCACTTCAGTTTTGAGAGTTTCCTTATCTCCTGTTGCAAACTTATCTCCTGATAAAGGTTCTGAAATGTGTGACTTTCTGGGAGCAACTTTGGGTTTCTTGCTTATTACTGGCTTCTTTACTGCTACTGGGATGGTTGAATTCAACACTGTATTTGGAGCTGTAGTAATTGTTTCTCTCTCAATTTTCAAGACACTACGTTCATTTTCTACTGTTCCTCCATCACTTTTTGTATTATCTAAAGTATGGGATGAAAAAATATCGGCTGTGGGTGGAGAATCCGAAAAAAGGGATGACTGTGGTAATGTAGTATTTTGATTTGAAACTTCAAGTTGAACTGTTGGTGAGGGAGAAAATTTGTCACTGATAGGAGGAATAGTTTCTGCTGAACCCTTTCTCAGTGAACTTGGAGGCTCATCAGTGAATAAATTGTTATTAATAGGTTTTGACTGGTCAACATCAAACATATCACTGTGCAGTGTTTTTGCCTGAACATTACCAAATAGGTCATCCTGTGGTGGATTTGAATTTTTGTCACCAAATATATCACCACTTTCAAAATTGCTATCAGAAAACAAATCTGATTTCCTTGTTTGACTAGGTATCCTAGAGGGTTTTACTTTATTTGGCACTGCAGCAAATAAATCTTCTTCATCTTCAGAACTGCTATTCAAGCGAGGAGGAAGTCTGGCCTCATCTTTAACTTGCGGCACGGGCTGAACTTTAACGGCTTCCTGTTGTGGAGGCTGCACTTTCTTGTCAGCTGAAAGCAAATCCACACTACGGCGTGATCTTGAACCAGTGGAACTTGCAGAGGAGAACAGAAAGTCATCATCTGAATCCTCATCATCAAATAGTGAAAGTGGCTTCTTATTCCGAGCTGATTTTGACATGCTTGGAGGATTTGTAGGAGAGCTGAAAAGAAAAATTAAAAGATTTAATGTAAAGGCAAGTACATATTTGATTTAACAGAAGATTAACTTTACTGAAAAAGCAATATGTGATGGAGCGATATACACATTACAAGATAAAACAAAGATAAAAGCTTTTCAAATTCCTTCAACATTAAAAGGGTCTCCACATGACAGTGTAAACAGAATTTCTAATCAAATACACCTATCTAAGCATGGAAGGTACATTAAATTTGTTAGTTTCTTTTAGGTGCCTCCTAAGGACTACATCCAACTTTTAAACTTTTCATTTGTTTGAAAAAATCTTTTATGTTTATTCTATATGGAGGTTGATTATAGTATACTGAAGAAATATTATCTTATCATATAAAGAACGAAGTAATAAGGAAGGATAGGGAAAGGAAACCAGTCACTCACCACAGATAAAGGCAGGAGGGTCACAAAATACCCAAAAACATGAACAACTATTTTGCTTAACACCTTAGTCATGATAGATGTGAAATATATGGCAAGGGGATCGGATGTGAAAACACAGAAACCTTCCCCCCATAAAAAGTTAAAAATAGATTCAACACTTACCAGCATTTGACTAGGACAGATTCAGTGTGTGGGTGATTGGAAAAGGAGAATAAATACTGTTGAAAATTATTACATGTAGTATAAACAAATAATTAAAAAACATATAAGAAGATAAAATTACAAATATAAATATATATAAGAGTATAAAATGTACATACTAATGATGGAGCACCCTAAATCATCTGGGACAAACCATAATCCAGTCCTTGTCACAAATTAATTCCCATGTATTGAATCCATTAATCGCTTCCTATAGCCAGGATATCATTTCCTTCAAGCCAAAAACATGAGAAAGACGCAGGATAAGTGCCCCGTCAAATGTTGCTACATTCATTAATAAGAGAATTGTCTGAAATATTGTGCCTTTTTTTTTGTCACTGCAGCCCTCCTTCAAAGATTTGTCCTTCCCTGTATATTTACCTTTTTGTGAAGAATTTATCAATCATCACAAATACACTGTTATCAAAGAAAAATTTTACACAAAAGTATCAATTTCTTTCGTTATATGGAAAAAAATAGATGAGTGGCTGTGTTGACCGCAAGGCTTGCGTGAGCTAAGTTTATTTTACCTGACATATTATGTTTTCTGTGTTTGTGTATTATTTCATGTTACTGCTTCCTTCCTCCCTTCAGCTTTGGTGTGTGTTGGGTGTACTTCATCTATCCTTTCCGTACAAATATTGCCTTGAGGCAGTTCTTTCTTTCCATTGTTGTCAATTTCCTTAGTGTATGTTTTATTATGATGCTTATAAATAATACCAGCTCCTTTAAACTTTTGAAAATGAAAGATTGTCTATCAACACATTTTACATGCTGCACATACATCATATAAAACATTTTGAAGTAATTCATGAACCAATCATCTCACATCCCCTCCACAAGTTTCCTTTCTCATATTATTTTAACTCTTCCTCCATGGCTATTTTCTTGTTTTGTAGAAAAATTCCCTAGTTACAATTATAATCAGGATAAAATCCACTTTTTGATATATACCAGGTCTACAACCCTAATGTATCCCTATCACTGTCAAACAAAAATTTGATTTATTCTTTCAAGTTTTATTGCACTTCTCCTGTGCTATACAGTACATACATCCACCAGCTGACCAACAAATTTAAACTTTCTTTCTCTTGTCATCAGGAATCTCTAATGCCAGTTAGTTAAATGCCTTGAAAAACACTGTCCTCTTCACTGACAAGACTTTATTAATAGCTCCATAGGCTTGCAAGCATTGACATTTTACAAAAATGATTATTTTAACTCATTATAAGTCAAAAAATCAGAAACATTACATAATCACACTGACATTTCTTCAAAAGTATCAGGTAAAATTAGGTTCTGAAAATTTTAAGTTAATTTCTCTTTGGTGCTGTAATTTACATTGTCAGTAGTGCACAACAAAATAGCAGTAAATTTACTGCAAATTGTCCCACAGTAGATATATTGGAAATCCATCAGTTTACAAAATTTATACTTTACCTGCGACTGATGTCTTCAGACTTGGAAAACAAACTGCTGCTATTCCCTTCAGCATAAATACTAGATTGCAAAGCACCAGCTTCAAAGAGTGAAGATTTTGCATTAGTTCCTCCACTAACTCCTGCTGTATTACTGCAACAATAAAGGACATTAGGTAGTAACAGAATTACATGTGTGTGAAGTAGGATTTTCAACTTCCACATTTGTTCTGCTTGCTCCGACTAGGATTACTAAAGAAATAAATGTTTCTTTCTGACTTCAATACGAACAGCCACAAAAAGCTTCAAGAAATGATGACCAGTGTACACAATCGGTATTCACTCTGAAAGTTTCGAACAATGTAAAACTTAATGATAAGTTACTGAAAGTAAGATGTCAATATGAGAAATGTTTTTTAACTGTTTAACGTCTCTTAACAGCGGGGTCTTTAGAGGCATGAAAGGATGGGGGGCAAGGAATTGGAAGGATTTTGGCCGTGGACTTTTGAAGAAAGCATCCCGGCATTTGCCTGGAGTGATTTGGGAAACAACAGAAAACCCAAATCTGGATGCCCGGACGGGGATTCGAAACGTCCTCCCGAATGCGAGGCCAGAACACTAACCGTTACACCACCACACTCTGTGGGCAAAATCTGAAGAGTAAAGTAATGTGAACATGTAATATCGATTTTACTTTTTTTTTACTTATGGTTTTATGCCTTGTCGAGATTGAGGTAATTAGAGGTGGGATGGGATTGGGGACAAGGAATGGGAAGGAATTTCGCCATGGTCTTTTGAAGGAAGCAACCCAGCATTCGCCTGGAATGATTTGGGGAAACCATGGAAAACCCAAATTAGGATGCCTGGATGGGAATTCAAACTGGTATCCACCTGAATGAGAGGCCAGAACCAACCACGCTCGTTTTTTCTTTTGTTTTGAGAAACTGACCCAAAAGATTGTTTATTTTACGAGAAAATGATCTGTCAACTACAGATTGTTTAAACTTGTAGCAGATGTGTCATATGTGTTCAAAATATATA
>JARYHS010009798.1:0-20262 GCA_031002005.1 Vandiemenella viatica | reverse complement strand
TACTTGAAGGGCGGCTCAAGAAAAACAAAGATACTTTATGGCATTTGTTGATTTAGAAAAAGCGTTTGATAATGTGTAGGGGGACAAGATGTTCAAAATTTTAAAGAAGTCAGGTCTAAAGTATCGAGATAGAAGAATACTCTATAAACTATATAAGAATCAAGTGGCGGTAATAAAGTAGAGAATCACGAGAGACATGCATCAGTTAAAAAGGGTGTGAGACAAGTTTGTAGTCTATCCCCGTTAATATTCAACTTGTATGTAGAGGCAGCAATGAAGAAAGTCAAAGAAAATTTCCATGTGGCATAAGTTTTCTGGGAGAAAAAATCAGTATGCTACGTTTTTGCTGATGACATTGTCTTGTTAGCAGAGAGGGCTGAGGATATTGAGAAGTTATTGAATAGCATGAACGAAATACTGAAGGAAGATTTTGGACTGAATATAAATCAAAGCAAGACAAAAGTGATGAAATGTAGCAGAAATGATACCAATACTAGATTAAATATAAAAATAGGATCGGATGCAATAGGAGAAGTAAGCGAATTCTGTTACTTGGAAGTAAAATTACAACCGATGGCCGAAGCAAGAATGATGTCAAAAGCAGAATAGCACTAGCAAAAGAGCTTTCATGAAAAAGAGAAACCTTTTAGTTTCAAATATTGATCTAGGAATTAGAAAGAACTTTTTGAAACTCTTTGTGTGGAGCACAGCTCTTTATGGTAGCGAAACGTGGACTTTAGGAATACCGGAAAGAAAGAAATTGAAGCATTTGAAATGTGGTGTTACAGAAGAATGCTGAAAATCAAGTGGACAGACAAAGTAAGAAATGAACGAGTTTTGGAAATGATGGGTGAGAAAAGAAGTTTATGGAAGAAGCTTACAGAAAGAAGAGACAGGCTGGTAGGTCATATTTTGAGACATACCGGATTGGTTAACTTGTTAATGGAGGGAACAGTCGAAGGTAAGAACTGTAGAGGAAGACAGAGATTAGAATATATAAAACAGATAATTGATGATGTGGGCTGTAAGGGGTATGTAGAAATGAAGAGGTTAGCACAGGATAGGAAAGGATGGAGGATTGCATCAAACCAGTCGAAAGACTGACGACAAAAAAAAAAAAAATGACCTTACATTCATTTGTATTTCATTCGAAAGTGATACCGATCAGTCTTTATTTATATAAGGCTAAGGCTTTCGTTATCTTGCTGGTTACAATCGCTCACCGCGGAAGAAAATTCCATGCTACCATGGGAACACTTATATCGCTAATGTGTCTGCCTGCATCTACATCAAAATCTGAAGGATGGATGGCAGCACTATCTCGAGGAAGCCTTATTATACAATCCGATGACTGGTTAAATAAAGTGTCACAATTTGAACTAACTTTTATGGATGTGAATGGTTGTGATTTTATGTCAGAAGAAAGAATATTGTTAAAACAATATGTTCCAAAATAATTGAAAAATTACCAGTGGAGGTGATAAAAATCTATGTAAGGACAAAAATGTTTATTCTTTTACGCTACATGAACGCTAAACTGAAAATGCAAATGGTGGCCGCGGCACATAGGAGAAAAACTTGACAGTACCTCGAATCGTCCGTTCCAAATACGGAGAAAAACTAACAAAAGAAGGTATGTGAATCTTACTACCAAATAGGGCTGTTGATAAAATATCGATATATCGATATTTTTTTTAAAAAATTTCGATATTTATGAGTGATATTTTTTAGGACGATATATCGATATTGAAATCTGGATATCGGAGTCCGATATTTTTTAAAAATAAGTGGTTATTTTCCGTTTTCCCTGGTAGAATATTTCAAGTTATTATTGGAGGGAAAACGATTACCTGTGTTGCACATGCAATACATTTTCATTGATAGAATTTTAAGAAACAATGAACGATACGAGCACATGGAGAAGCAGGGCCGCCGTAAGGGGGCGTGCCAAGCAGCATATTATTTAACGGGCGACCTCCTTTTTTTTTTAGCTCAACAGCTGCTACGGGCGGTCGGCGGCGACACTGGGGATGGCAACAATGGGGGCGGCAATCTCACAGTTTTTTGACCTGTTTCGGAAATTTCCTAGATCCACCACTGGCTGTAGATGGACAGGGGGCGGCATAATCGCTATTGCACGCGGGCGCTCAAACAGCTAGCGGCGGGCCTGTGGAGAAGTAAAAAACGAAGGTAAAATAACTCATTCAATATTCATTAGAATTCTTGTCTGGACATTTTGAAAAGTTTTTAAAATTTGTCTTCAATCAATGCAAAAGTATTAGCATTAAGAAACTAATCGTAATGTACCAGGTATGGGTAGGGTTGCCAGATAGCCGGAAAATCCGGGAATGTCCCGGAATTTTGTGTCTGATCTCGTGTTCAGGAATTATGCGTTACTGTCCCGGAATTTTCGTATACTAGTTTTTTTTCTCAAACTCAGTTCACCACGGTGGTCATGAGCCAAGCCAAGTATCCCATGCTTGCAGCGGGAGGATGGAATGTCCCTTAAATCAGAGGAATTTAAACTGACAGGAAAATACTCTTTGAATTTTCTGGGAATTTGAAAATTCTAGATGTAGTTAACATTAACTTCCTTTATACAGAGTTCACATGTCTGAAACGTGTTTTTCAGGTCCTTCCAAAAGACTTTCCAAACGAGAAAATCTGGGCCAAATTCTTTAGAACAAGCGTTTTAAATGATTTTGAATATTTTTAAAAAATAGTTGGTTTTGTTTTGTCAATTCCAACAAGCAATGACTTTTACGAGACAAGTTTTAGTCCGTTGAATAATTTATGAAATAAGAGTGAAACAGAACGTTCATGGATTCGATCAAAGCTGAACTGCAAACTCAATCAATTTTGAAGACTCTTGCTGAGAAATTTTATCAGTTTTGCAAAGCAGTGACGGAGAAATATTTATGAAAATGGCAAAATCTAGTATTAAATGTTTTAAAAGTAGATGATTAAGATCTATTTGCATTGATGTTGATTTTGATTTAGCAAAAGATAGATACTAATTTTTTATTTGTTGATAAAACCTGATGTTGATTTTCTGTCTAATTTTAATTAATGAGCCTAACAGAAGTGTTCAGTTTTGGTTTAATATTTTTGAGATTTTGATTAATAATACCCGATGTTGATTTTGTACCAAAGTAAAAAATTCCTAACGAGGTGGTCAATTTTTGTTTCAAGTTTAGTATTTTTCCTTTTGATTCATAATACCTGATGTTGACTTTCTACCATAGTTTAATTAATAAACTTAAAAGAGGTGCTATATATACGTTAGATAGCATATTTACCTAAAATAGATTTTTTTATTAATTTGCATTTTTGTTCACTCTTTAAACATACCGCAAAAATACTTTTTAGACCCAGAAATGTTCCGGAAATTATAAGCCTGTATCTGGCACTCCACAGTTAAATATTTCGCGCGAATTGGATACGCTTCTTGTTCCAAACCAACAGAAGAACTGAGCTCCAAAATTATGTCACAGCCAGTTTTGTTATATCACTTACGAATTTATTAAGATAAGAAATTGAAAAAAAGAATCTACCACTTTTGGATTGTCTTTAGAAAGTGCTATGCTAAAAACTTATTATTATAGATTGGTGTCTTTAAAAAACAATTTGTTAACGCCAAGGGAACTGCCTTGACAGTAGCGGCTCTAGGATTTTTCCAAGCCGGGGAAAAACTGAGATTGCCGCCTCTTCAAACATTGTTGCCAGCCAGACCCCGAGAATCGCCTCCTTGATTGTTGGCCAAACGCATTGATGTCGCCACTTTAGCTGTTTGCCAAACGCATTGTTGGACACGATTTTATCGCCCAGAGCAAGTAACGCGGTTTGCTCCCACCCCTCGCCCTAAATCCTGCATTCAACCTAGAATCTCAGCTTTAAAAAATTGTATTATGTTAAAGCGTTACCCATTTGCGAAGCAATATCAAAGAAGGGGAAATTTTCAATTAATGTAGGGAGTTCTCCATTCATAGTAGAAGACACAACGGGAAAAACATGAGTTCATGCTCTTGAAAAGTATGTCCAATGAAGTTTCTGACATGAGTTTTGGTGCAAAATTCATTCACCACCTTAGTTTGGAATTTTTTTGGATCTGAAACTCTTTTAAATAACTATGACGTTCTCTCATCATAATTCTATGCAACATCCAGTTGTCCTAGAAAATGGTAATTTGGTACACATACTTGGTTTCATCCCCATAGTATAAGAAAAGTTCCTGTGTTATTTCAATGCCAATCTAAAAGCTGAAACGTCTTAGAGAAAATTTGTAGGTTAATTGCTTTCTTCTTGATGAGGCTATATGCCTTGAATTTCAGTTTTGCACAAAGATCAGGAGCATAAAAAACACAATTAATTTTACTTTGTTACTACATTTAATTTGGAAGTTATTGGTAGTCTTATACCGATGGTAACAATGCAGACACGGCGAAGCTCGCACAGAACGAATCGGACTCCAGCCCATTGTTTTACATGAGCGTGCGTTGTCGAGGAAATTATTTTGATATGGAAATTGTATGCAAGCAGGAATATTGATAAATTCGGATACACAATCTATGCTAAGGTGCAAACATTTGGTCCAAAAAAGTAAGAAGACTCAGAATAAGCTATCAAACTACAAAAATAAATTAAATTCCACATAAAACAATACTTGTAACAAAAGTGACTTGGTCATTATGCAAACTCTGATAATAGAACATCAACATAAATAAATGCCTCCACAATGTTGTATTATTGAGCTTTTAAACTCACAAAAGCCAAAATTTCCCTGGATGCTCTTTCTGGATTCACAAGTCTTCGAGCCTTTCCTTGTAGTAAAGTAGTTGTATAATGGCTAAATCACAATTTTGTAAAAAAATATTTATCCGTGACGTCATGAAAAACTATTTTTTTGTTGAGAAAATCAAAACTTGATTCAGAAAAATATCTCACAACTCTTCATTATTAAATAGCCACAAGACTTCGCCCTTTTGTAAAATGATTTGTTTTTGTAACATTGTTTTTATATAATGGGGTCGATATATCGATACTTTTTCTTCGATATATCGAACCCGATATAAATATTTTTTAAAATATCGATATATCAAAAATCCGATATTTTTTAAAATATCAACAGCCCTACTACCAAATACTTAAAAAAAATTCGTTCAATTAATTGCTCTGGCTTCCGTAAAATGCCTAGTTTTGAAAAGCAGCGTGCTTCACTCGTTTGCTGCTTGCATCCATTACTTGAGTTTACTCCAAAAGTGACGTCATTTCAACAGCCAATCACTGTTTGTTTCTCTTCGGGCCCACCTTTACTAGAACTACCTTGTATGCCACTAAACACGTCGTGTTATGTTAAAGGTAATACATTTATACAAAATAAAGATATGTACAGCAAATGGCGTAACATGTTATAAAGAATAGTATACAAAATTCACCTGCGAGAAAAAAATCTTAGGTTTACTAGACAGGTACAGATGTGTGTTCATGACCGGTTCTCTTCACCTTAAAAAGACATTAAATTTGCTTCGAAACGTTGTCTTGGCGAATAATTCGCACATATTTGAGATATTCTGTACCCACGATGTGAATGTAACAATTTTTGTTGTTTAAACATCCAACTATATTCAATAATAATTCGTTAACAAAACGATTTATGTATAAGCTAATAATAATTCCGAGTAGTCGGAAGGACCTGAAGACAGGGTTTCTCTTGGCTGCGTATTCCGCTCCTGTTGTAGCCACCTTAACCTAACCTGGCAGTCCTACCGGGTACGGGGAACCTACAGTTTAATGTGCAATCCGAACCACGGAAGCTTTCTGGCGTACGTTACATTACACAGGGTGAAGGTCGGGTTAAGCGTCTTTTCAAAATCCCGCCGAGACAGGAATTCGAACCGAGGCCCTTTCAATCTCTTAGTCAGACGCGTTAACCACTGAGCCACCAGGTCGCTACGTAGATAGATATCTGAACGAATTCATAACCCCATAACTCGGCCTTTCGATTGATACATCTAGCATTAGTTTTCACCAATTTTTCAACAGTAGCGATTTCTCACCCAGCGTGGTGGTGTAACGGCTAGCGTTCTGGCCTCGCATTCGGGAGGACGGCGGTTCAAATCCCCGTCCGGGCATCCAGATTTTGGTTTTCCATTGTTTCCCAAATCACTCCAGGCAAATGCCGGGATGCTTCCTTCAAAAGGCCATGGCCGAATTCCTTCCCATTCCTTGCCCCCCATCCTTTTGCGTCTCTAAAGACCTCGATGTTAGAGAGACGTTAAGCAGATAACAAAAAGTAACGGTTTCTATACAGCATTAGGTTTAGTAAATGAAAATGATCGCATCAAATACCGATGTAGTATTTTTCTGTTACTTTTTAATGGGGAAGTAAAATATTCAAGATAGAAAAGTATATAGGTACTGTTTTACTTTGGTATAGACACGTTTTCAAATCACCATCCCTTCAAAACCTTTACCCAACGGTTAGCAACCGTTTATGAACTATACAACAATCCACACACAAACTATCCCATCGAAGGGTCGAAATTATTTTCCCTGGGTGATCGCTTTCCGTTCTCTAAATTTTAAAAAGCTTTTTATTCTAGAGAGTATATGTAATTTTGATTACTTCTTTCTTTTGTCGGTTTTGAGCCACCACTGTACCATTTGCTATGTTTTATGATACATGCATAATCTATGATTGTAAGTTGAATTAAATGATTTTATTTCAACTGGAGTGATTAATTCCATCAGAAAATCAGTCCCTGAATGAGTTCAGACTAAATGAATTCTTATTAAAATTATATTAGCAAACAATAAATACCATTCTCTGTTAAATCTGCTATATCCACTGTAATAAAAGAAACTGGTTTCAATTTTTTGGCAGTTGACACATGTGCGGTTAGTGACATTCGTTATGCCAAAATGACTTTCAAATATTGTTTGAAGTTATATTTATCTGAAAGAACACTAGTTTTGGTAAAAGTTGTAGCCATTTGGTATTTGTGATCCTTGAATCCAACACAGTCCCTTAAAATAGTACATATTAGTAGAGTTTCTTACTTTTGAATTCATAGGTCAGTATCATGCCGCTACTAGAAAAATGCGATTTAAAAATTCACTAATGAGGGGTTACCTAGAAATAGGTAATTACTTTTTTGCACATTTCATACTCAAGAAATGCATATCTTTATTCTTCGTTATGAAATTTCAAACAAATTAGATTAATCATAAAAGAAGTTAATTATAAAAGAAACAGTACACACTTCCAGATAAAAATCATTAGCTTTGTATACAGTCATAGGGGATCTTTTTTCTTCGGGAATTATAGCATCGATATCGAGATCTTTTGTGGTAGGAAAGTACGGACGCCAAGGAATGGGAAGGAATTCGGCAATGGCCTTTGAACGAAAAAAATTCAACATTCGCCGGGAGCGATTTTGAAATACCGTGAAATACTGAATTTTGGATGCCTTCATAAAGCGAGTACATAATTTTACCGCACACCCACCACACTCGAATTCATATGCTAAAAACATGTTTTAGAAATACATCTTTTGGCTAAACAATCAACCTGTTTTGTCTTACTTTATATTAGGTAATTTAAATGAACAGATGAAATAAATTCCCTCAACATCTTCGCATTGAACATTCTCTTTTTTTCATGGAACTATAGACTAAGTAGAACTATTTTATGAATTCTTTTTTTTTTTTTTTTTTTTTTTTTTTTTACTTATTGCTTTAAGCCTCGTCGACGGGTAAGGTCATTGGAGGCGGGATGGGACTGGGGACAACAAACGGGAAGAAATTCGACCATTGCCTTTTTGAAGGAAGCATTCGCCTGGAGTGATTTGGGGAAACCATGAAAACCCAAATCTGGATTCCCGGACGGGGATTCGAACACGCGGCCTCCCAAATGCGAGACCAGAATACGTAGAACTAGCTACCTATTTGCACAGTAGCTGATGTGTTTCCAGAGGGATGCGGTACGGTGGAGGAGTCGGTGATCCCATAATCCTTATAATCAGATTTGTTAAAATTTATTGTCTTTATACTCAGGGTAAAATGTTTGTATTGAAATTTGTTTATGAAACATATAACTATGTTGTATATGATAATTGTATTTCTGATTGTGAAATATGCAGATGATGAGGCGGGCGGTCGCACCTATCGTCTTGGTGAAAACAGAAAACGGTCTAAAATACGTTACCTGAATGGCCACGTCTCTAACCCGGTCCTGTTGTAACTTCCTCCAGAGATTGTAGCTACACTGGCGTCTTTAGGTATATTTATATAACTAATTGCGTTTTGAGAAAATTTCATTTCTCAAGATAGCAGAATAAGTATCATATCGAAAAGAACAATGATAAAATCTTCTATCATGAAATGACCTGAAACTCACAGAAAATCGGTTTTGGCTTTCTAAAACTTTAAAATTGTAGCATAATCGAGAGAAATAAAAAAGAAAAATTTTCAGACATAAGACCATACTTTTTTGGAAAAGAAATATACGTATGCTTTGAGACAATTATATTGTAGTGCTTCTCTTTTTTTTGGTTCCTTGCTGCAATACTTCTGGTCATCATCTTATATTATTGCAACAAAATGACAGCAGTATTACAAAGGCCTTCCTTTTTCTGTTTGCACACTGATAATGGTATTATAACGAAATATTTTTAGCTTTCTTTTCCCCCTGTATTTGTTCTTTCAGTGAATTTTTTTCTTTTTTTATCAGCTTATTTCATCCATTTTATATAGAAACCTTATATGTTCATACAGTGTTGTAGTCACCATCGTTTTTATGTCATTTCACATTTAACAATCTTTTCGCATTCTAATAGTTCTTTCTTTTCGGATGTGCTTGATGCAAACTTCTCAGTGACTTTAGTTTATGAAGACTGACTAGTCGAGTTGAAAATAGAATCGGAGGTTAACCTCCGACAAAATTGTGTTTTCTTAAAAAAAGTGAATTTTTTATACTCATTCATAAATTATTTTAACATGTTGTAACAGCCCTCTTAACTGAACTTTGAATAGAATTGTATTTAATGAAGTATTTATAGTGAGCTAAAGTTTGCTTGAATATGATCTGGTATGTTTGTTTCGCAATTTCTTGTAAATCAGTGTATATAGTTTTTGTTTTATGAAAGGAAATTATTTAAATGTTTAAGAATAGAATTGTGCAAGAGAATTGCTTAAATGTGTGTAATTCCAAGTATTAATGCAAGTTACGATGTCTACAGGACAATTTTCTGCAGTTGAAAATGATTTCTGTAAATAATTTTGTGTTTAAGTATCTTTAATTTCCATTTCTGACCATTTTGTTATGATTTTAAGTGATTATGTATTAATTCTGATTGTTTTTAATATGTTTAATTGTTTGAGTAATAGTTAATGTTCGAGAAATATCTCGCGGAAGCTTATGAAGTGTTCCAGAAATTTCGATGGAGCCTATATAAAGAAATCAGCAGAAAGACAAAGTTTAGTTTACAGTTAGTTTTATACAGATTCACTTTGGAACTGCCAAAGATTGCTTCAGTAGTATCTCTGGATTGAATCTTTGCATGTAAACAATATCGCTGACGTTGTTTTGAAAATTAATAAAAAAAATGTTAAACTGAACTTTATGGTGGACTACTTAATTAATTACTATATTAATTAAACCACTGAAGTACCTGATACAATGTGCTGCAGTATACCGGCATAGCCTAAAATGTTATTTTTCGCGGAAGTTTTTGAAATACTTGTGTGTCACGCGTAACATTAAACTTTCGATTTGTGTTAACCCTTATTGACTTATCATACAGTATGACACGATAACCAGAGAAAAGTAATAAAAGATTTCGAGTTTGACTAAGAGTTGGGGGAATAATTTAAACCATCAATCATAGTTATGCGCACAGAAATTCAATCATTTGGAACTTGCCATTACATGGTAAACATGAGAGATATTTTTTTAATTTTTTGAGCAACCTAAATACCATTCTTCACAATATTTACGTTCGGAGGTAAATTAAAATTTAAAATTAAAAAACTGGCAGAATATTTACTCCTCTCGGTAATACGAGGGTTACTGAACTTCCACGAAAATCAAAACTTGAGGATTCAATGGAATCATTTGCTTATAATAATGTCGTTTAGAGTTGTTTCAAAATATTTTATAGAATAACTGGAAATATTTAATACTAGCGATGAGAGAAAGAACGTGGAAGTCATCAGTCACTGAGGGAAATCTTTTAATAGTAGACATTTAATAAACTTCCTGCGAAAGTAATTACGTCCATTTGTTCATATTTGCATCAAGCGACATTCCGAAACTGTTTACCGCTGGTAGTTAAAAGCGTAATCGATGCCGTGTGCAAATGGAAAGTCACAACGCGATGTAGGATGAATTCTACATCTACATTCATACTCTGCAAATCACAAACATTGTGGGTGGCAGAGGGTGCTAAGCACCAATCCTAAACCCGCCCATTCCAATCCCGAATAGTGCGAGGAAAGAAGGAATACATATAAGTATCAGTACGGCATCTTATTTCTCTAATCTTATCCCTCCGGTCATTGCGACCTAAATAGGTTGGCGAAAGAAGTATTTCATTGCACTCGAAATTCAAATTTTTTCGGATATTCTCCAAATAAATTCGAACGCAAGCTACGTCGTCTTTCTTCCAAACTATCCCAGCCCAATCTATGTATCAATTCTGTGACGCTTTCATAAGGGCTGTAACAACAAGTCACGAATCTAGCGGCTCTCCTCTGCACCCTCTCAACTGAGTCAATCAGAACCTTGCGATACGGATCCCAAACCCCACAACAGTAATCCAGATGCGGACGCACTAGTGTTTTATGCGCTATCTCCTTTGTTTGAGCATTACTATTCCTCAAAATACGACCTATGAATCGTAATTTAGAATTAGCCTTGCCTACGATGGAAGTTATGGCATGTCCCATTTCATGTTGCTTTGTACTATACCCCCAGATACTTCACGGAATCAACCGTGTCAACAGCTGAATTGTTTATTTTGTACTCGTGAACAACCTGATTCTTGGATGTAGTCTTCTCGGGAGACTAGCCGAGTGAGTAAGATGTTTCCACACGATATTTCGGCGATCTCAGACTCCGTCGCCATCTTCTGGTGAAGTGCCGGATCCGTCAGAAGATGGCGACGGAGTCTGAGATCGCCGAAATATCGTGTGGAAACATCTTACTCACTCGGCTAGTCTCCCGAGAAGACTACATCCATTCTCAACGCCGAGAAAGACTTCGTTCCTATATAACCTGATTCTTCTTGTTACTTCTCCGCATTGCCTTGCACTTTTTGCAATTAAGTGTAAGCTGCCATTTACGGCATCAATGGAAAATAGCATCCAAATCACGCTGAATTTCTAAGCAAATGTCGGAGCACCTTATTTCCCTATAGATAACCGCATCGTCGGCAAACAATCGCAACCAGAATTTGATGTTGTCACCTAGATCGTTTATAAATATTAAGAAAAGAAGTGGACCTATTACACTTCCTTGAGGAACGCCCGCAGTAACATTTATCTTAGAAGAGGCTTCCCCGTCAACAACGACATACTGTGATCGACCAGTTAGAAAATCACGTATCCACTCGCAAATCTGAGCCGAAATACCGTAAGCTCGAATCTTCGCTATAAGTCGGTTATGTGGCACAGAATCAAAAGCTTTCTGAAAATAAAAAAAAACTGCATCAACTTGCGAACCTGCATCAATAACTTTCATTGTGTCGTGGGAAAATAGGGCCAATTGTGTTTCACACGATCTCTTCTTCCGAAATCCGTGTTGACATGGTGTAAGTAACTCGTTCTCATCTAGAAACTTCATTATGTTCGAGCATATGACATGTTCCAGAATTCTGCTGCTGACCGATGTTAGAGATATGGGTCGATAATTCCTAGGATCACTCCGATCTCCTTTTCTTAAAAACGGGAATTACCTGGGCTATTTTCCAGCTAGAAGGTACTTTTCTCTCGTCTAGTGATTTATGAAATATATCTGACAGAAATGGTTCAATATCCTCCGCGTATTCAGAAAATACTCTTACCGGTATACCATCTGGACCCGGTGCTTTACCCCACTTCAGGAGTTTTAATTGCTTTACAATTCCTACGCTATCAATTTTTATCGGATCCATCTTTAATTCCACACGATGTGGTAAAGTGGGGATGTTTTCCATGTTTTCTCGCGTGAATGAATTTTTGAATTCGGTGTTAAATACGGTAGTCTTGTCGCGGCTGTCTTCTACTTCCCGTCCGTCTTTTATTAGAACTGGCTTATTGTTCCCACTACAACTAACTTTTTTTACATACGACCAAAATTTCTTAGGGTTTTCAGTGAGGATCTTAGAGAGAGAATTTTCACGAAAATTATTAAAGGCTTAACACTTCCCCTTATCTCCTCTAACTTATCTAAATCAGCCCGATGCATCGTCCTTTTTGATCGTTCATGTATCTTCCTTTCCTTCTTGAGTAACCTTTTAACCTCCAGTGTGTACCATGGGGGATCGTTCTCTTCCCTGATTGTCTGTTTCGGTATATGCAAGTTCATACCTTCCCGAACTATATGTAGGAATCGATGCCACCTCTCTTCAACGGTCCCTCCTGCTACTAAGAAGGTTTGGTAATTATGCCTCAAATACGCTCTAAAACACTCTTTTGAAGCCTTTTCGAATCTGTAAACGATCCTCTTTTTTTCTCATCTGCGCGTGGTTGTTAGTTTTACTGTAGCAATTACAGCTTTGTGATCACTTATTCCTGCGGTGGTAGAAATATCCGTGAATAGTTGAGGCCTATTTGTAACAACTATATCTAAAATATTTTTGTTACCGTTGAGGCATCGCATTCGAGGAAAATAAATCGAAACATGGTTAGTGCTGCTGTGTGTTTCACCTATCTGCTGAAAATGTATAAGCATTTTAACTAAAGCTCTGGGCACGATAAATAAATGTGGAACAACACAATTTAAACCATTTAGTTACTACGGTGTCACGTTATACCAGTAATAGATAACTGCATACAATAATTATTACTTTATAACGAATGAAAACTATTGTAGAAACACATGAATGTAAGTAAGAATATAAATGTATGAGACTGAGGAACATAAACTCATAGTTCTAGTTGTTGGATAAAAGTTTTTCTTATAAGCGACACAAAAATCGAAGGCAGAATAATTGGAAAAAAGTCTCAGATAATTTGCCTGAATTACTTATGATTGGACAGATTAAACCAAACGGAAACTCAAAACAGTAACGGTAACTGCGTGCTGAGGAGCCTAAAGGAATTATCTACGGAAAACGATAATTCTTATTTGTTGGTATAAGTTGAGTATAGATTTGCCTCACTTTTTGGATCTACAACTTGTTAAACGATTATAGGATGCCAGTAGGACAATTAGTTAACTATCTTTATATATATATTTCTTCTGATCGTGTGTTTGTCACTGAACCACTCCTAAATGGCTGGACTGATTTTTATGAAATTTTGTGTGTGTGATTAAGTAGATTCTAGAAATGTTTAGATTGACAATTTGATTTGTAAAAGCTCACCCCTCCAAATTTCCAATCATCGTTATAGAAACCCACAGTTTTTATCAGATATCGATAAAACTTTGCATAAGTATACTTTAAAACAAGGAGAAAAATACTGTCTACTATTGGTTTACAAAAACTAACCCCTTACATTTCTACCCCCTTAATTTATGTTAATGTTCTTTACACAAAGCTACAGTCATCACCGTTTGACCGATCATCATGAAAGTTGGCAAATATATGTATTTTTTCATGGAGAAGGTTTCTGAACAAACAAAAAAATTCAAAAACCCTACCCTCTCCTCCTATACACCCTCTCATTTTTGTGCAAGCCCATAGTTTTTTCCGATTTCCATGAAATTTCCACATATATGCTTTAAAACAATGAGAAAAATTCTGTCCACATTAGATTTACGAAAATCCAATCTCTCTCCCCCTTTAAATCCCTTAATTATAGTTCTTTATAGAAAGCTACAGTTTCTATCAAATTTTGAAGGAATTTTGCACACGTTTACTTTAAAAGAAGCAGAAAAATACTGTCTACATTAGGTTTACAAAAGTCCAACCACTTTCCCGCTTTACCCCACATCCCTTTTAATTTCCAGTGTTCTTTATGGAAACTCACAGTTTTAAATCCCATCAAAATAAATCCAGCTTTTTTAGGTACGCCAGAATATTCATAAAACGAAATGGGTCCTAATGTTTTAACATGTACACCAGATTTTAGTTTGGACCCCAAGCTTAAACGTTGTGAAAACCCATCAAAAATCCTTATTTTCTGCATGATGCTGGACCAAACGGATATATTTCAGATACAGATTTATGTATGTGATATGTATTAATGGGTGGATGGTAGACGTATTGACTATCGAGCAACTTTAACAGATGATATGGTTAGGTTGAAATATAACCTGGACCAAAATGTAAACTTAATATTCTGTATAACAGCGTCCAGTTCACCCCGTTCTGGGAATATCTTTGTGTAGTTTACTTCTGGAAATGGATGGTGCCAAATTAACGAAACTGGGTACACATGATTCATATCAGAATTATAAAAACAGTGTACTGGTAAATCAGTACCGATTATACCGGGCAACGGCGGGTACTCTGCCAGTTATTTTATATTCATCTTATGTTACTGTCCACACCTGTGCGGTAGCGTCAGGAAAAATGATTTGAAGTTTCTTAACACCATCGACTCTCTAGTTTTCTAGCAAGTCCTTCTGTATTTCTCTGTTCCTTACATCTACGACTAGCAACCAGAGGTAAGACACATTAGTTAACTTAGACCAGAGATGATCACGTGTTTCTTTACTAAATTACCGATATTACTAGCATAACAGTTAAGCGGGAAGGACAACATTTATGTCGGGAATTCTCATTTTGGTAGTCCATGCGAATAATTCCCACCTGTTCTAGTTCAGCTTTCTGAGGCGAGTTTCATTTTTTTTTTAAACTAGATTAACTATACTAACAATAAACCTTAGAAATACAAGTAATAGTACTGAATTATTCCTGTGAAATTCTTATGCAATAAAACTATCCGTGAAAGTGTCTTACGTAGTTCATAACAAAAATTAAAATGTTATTATTAACTGATATCAAATTCGTAGTCTATTTTGCCAGCAAAGTATGAAGCGTGGTCTGTGCGGCTAACAAGGGGAGGGCACGACCTTGGGATTTTATTTTGGAATGAGACTTTGCTTAATAATTGTAACCCTTTAGGATATTGACCTCCTGCAATCATAAGACGCAACGCTCAATAGATTTGGAGAAAACAGCCTTTAAAAATTCAAGCCCAGCTTATATACTAGTGAAATTGCAGTCAGGCCAGCAGCGTAACAGCCCAGTCAGTAACGAGCCTGCGTCATGCTTGGACGATCTGGGTTCGAATCTCGATTCCATCTAATTTTTTTTTATTTTTAATTTTGCAATTAAATAAGTTTTTATTAATTGTTATTAATTATTTAATTTAAACGTTGAAAGAATTTAAAGATAAAATTTATAGAGGGCAAATGTAGGTGGGTGCAGGATAGGGGGAAGATGGGCGTGTATGGAAATTGCCACCGGAGCCTGTGCTTCATTACAATTAAATTAAATTAAATTAAATTTTAAATCATGATATAAGTATAATATCTACCCTATAACTTACTTAAAATACTTTAAAACTGTAATAGTTACAATATTCTTTAAATATAATTGAATTTTAAGTTATTTTATTAACAATGTTATAAGTTTTATTTCGTATATTACCGTTGTTCCTGAAAAAAAAAAAAAAAAAAAATCGGATATTAATAATTGTGCTCGATCCCAAAAAATTATTGTTTTAAATGTTTTTATGATGATTATCATCCCAGCTCACGTTTGTAATAAAAAATGTATGTTAAATAAAATCAATAATCAAAAAACATTATGAAAGTTTTTTTCTTATGAATAAACATTATTATCATGACCATTTTTAACAGTGTATTTTAAACATTAAAATATTATAACTATTATAGTTTTATAGTATTTTAAGTTAACGGGTAGTTGATATAAAAAAATTTAAAAAATTTAAAAATAGACGAAATCGAGATTCGAACCCAGATAGCCCAAGTATTAAGCAGGCTTGTTACTTACTGGGATGTTCCGCTGCTGGCCTGACCGGAATTTCACTAGTATATAAGCTGGGTTTGAATTTTTAAAGGCGGTTTTCTCCGAATCTATTGAGTGCTGCGTCTTACGATTGCAGGAGGTAAACATCCTAAAGCGGTACAATTACTACGCTAAGTCTCATCCAAAAATAAAATCCCATGGTCGTGCCCTCCCCTTGTAAGCGAAAGAATCTTAGTCCCCGCAGTAAACTACTAGGTGAATGGGACTACACTTATATTACGTCTCATATCAATCACCCTGAAACGAAAAAAGTCGTGCTTTCTCAGAGGGTAGTATTGGGATAAGAAAGTAGGATTTCTTGCACCCAACTCAAGCTCCCTAACCACTGGACTACCAAACCACTCAAAGTAATGACTAACTGCTTTAATCTTCATCTACTTAACCAAAGTTGCATATTTTACTGAAATTTCGCGCAGAATTCAATAAATTGAAGCAGCTTTATTTCTTATACTATGTGAAGGATTGTCAAATTGTAATACTTACCACTTCGAAATCTACGCTATATCCAATACAGAACTTCGTTACTGTATGATATGTAGAGATGAATGTAAACAAACGTCTTATATGAAACATCCTGATTTAGCCAGATAGTCGGCTGTATTTATACGCGTTTGTTTATTATTCTCTATTTGATATTATTTTCTCAGGAAAACTATGGCTTGGGGGAAAAATATCCAGCAAGCTTTCGAATATAACAAAATTTCGCACTTTACATTTATTAAGTTTTAGCAGAATTTTAATAAACAAAAGGATATTTCAGGTAACTCAAATCGATTCACTATCAGTGAATTTGTGGAGTAATATCATTACAAACGCGGAGGCAGATATATAATGATTCAAATACGGTTATAATTAACATAAATTCACATCGATCAGTTTCAGAGTGTTTCCCCTGAATCCTTGAGTAGTGACCTGATCAATACAACATCCATTCACTTTCCTATACAGTTGGGCGTTTCGCATAAGGCATCGTGCACTCAATATTAAGTGCTTTATCCAAAGAGATGAACGAAAACAACCTCTCAGGACATTTAGACCCATAATCAAAGAGCGAAGATAAGAAGTAAAGTGCCAGTGATTAGAATGATGACGATGATAAGCTACTTTTGCCATTCATTACACCTGCAGAGTATATTGAAATTTATTCTTTTGACATATGCTTTGACCAACATTGGAATAAAGCTCAGGCTTTTGGCAAGAAGTTACTATTGCTTTCTATCGATAAACGCGTCGAGCTGCACGACATCGGTAACGTAAATGACGTCTAAGCCTGCTGCGGTTGTTACTGTTACTCGAGTAAGTGGTGACATTTACATCGTTGAAATGGAAACAACTCACGCCCCACCAGAATATCAGCCAAATCAACTTCCCGTGACAACAAAGGGCCAGCACAACACTCCCATGTCATCATCAGTGGCGCCTATGGCGACCTCTACCGACGCTACGGCCTTGGTGGAGATTGCAGATCTGAACTCTACGCCTACTATGGAATATGTAGTGGACTACACAGTGATGGAACACGAGCAAGAGGCTTCTGTCTCACATAAGCGTGCTGCAGAAAACATTTCAAATGATAAAGATGAAACACAGTCCAAGCGGGCTGCAAAAGTTTCTGTGAAGACCAAAACTAGAATGACGACTCCTCAGCTCAAATCCGACCGGAGAAGAGCAACAAAAGACGCTGAACAAGACGCAGACAAGTGGCGTAAACCGCGTCGACTTGCTCCTGCCGTTCACCTGAGCTCCAATGCTCCCAGCACGAGCAACTCTTTTTCGCATCTGCCCAAAGAAGCTGAACAAGTTATGGAAACAGTGGAAGCTGAGCAGACAAAGCCTGTTACGGAGTCGAAGCCGGCACCCCTGATCATGTCTTTCAAAGAGGATTATAGAAAACTCGAAATGACACTAAAGTAGCTTTTTAAGCACGAATACCGCGTCAAACCTGCGGGACACGAGTTATACAAGCTCTTCCTCAAAACAAAGGCATACTATCACGCCGTCTTAGGTTATGCGTCGCAAAACAGCATACCTTTCTACACCTTCCGGACTGAAGCTGATAAAAGTCTGAAAGTCGTGTGCGAGGTCTCCCATTCGATTGCTCTCCGGAGTACATCAAAGAAGAACTGAAGTGCGCGGCATAGTGGCGAGGATAGTCGTTCGTCTGCGTTCACCAAAAACGCGACATGAAGTACCACTGTTCTTGGTAGTGCTCTCGGATACCACCGCGAACAGAGCAATTTACAAAATAACTTCTCTATGCTCAGTGATGATCACCACCGAAAAATTACGTAGCACTCGAGGTCCCCCTCAGTGATACAATTGTCAGGGATAGGACACGTATCCCGGCACTATGATATGCCACCCAAATGCGTCAAGTGTGCGGGCTAACACTCAAAGCGTCAATGCGCTCTCAAAAAGGGAGAAACCTCTCCCAAATGTGTCAATTGCGGCGATGACCATGTGGCAAGCTATCGCAAATGCGCCGCTTTCAGTAGAAGCATCAGTTGGAGGTCATGACAATGGGAGGGATCACTAGAGAAACTCCTCCACCCAGGCAAAACCTCCGAGCAGGATGAAGAAAACTGAAGAATGAAGAACCGCCCATTGGATGAGAACACCAGGAAGGATGACGGCTCCATTCTCTTCAACATGATGCAGTCACTATTGCAGACGGTGACTGCATCAATTCAAGACCTGCCGCGTCAGACGATGGAGGCCGTTAGGATGGCAATAACTGCCGTGCAACAAGGTAACTAAGAACGTCATGGATAATGCCTTTTGAATATGGAACGCCAATGGCCTCTGGCGCCAGATGGGCGAATTTAAGGAATTTCTGAGGGGCGAAGGCATTGATGTGTGCCTCGTGAATGAAACTCATCTTAAGAAGGGGACCAAAGCTGCTGCCCCCAACTATTCCTGCTATAGGTGTGACTGGCCAACCGCCGGAGGTGGTACCGCGGTCTTCGTTAGGAACGCCATTAAGCACTACCAAATAGTATTACCCAACATGGAGACCATAGAAGCAACCGGTGTCGCCGTCGAGACATGTCGGGGGAGACTTGTGTTTGTTGCTGTATACCGACCACCAGGAGGCCTACATGAAGGGGACATTTCTGCGCTTCTCAGTCTGCGCGGCAATCTGTTTATTGCGGGCGACCTGAACGCCAAGCACGTCGCTTGGAATTCACGAATTACCAACAATCACAGAAGTAAACTCATACGTGTGGTCGAGAACCACGATGCGGTTGTTTGGGGACCCACCGAACCTACCATCTATGGACGTGACCTCCCTGATGTTCTTGACATAGCCATAACGAAGGGTCTAAGACGTCACCACCAAAACGGTCTTGTCATCCGATCTTGTCCCGTTGCTTTATTATATGGCGGCAGATGTATCATCACGCAGGAACAGTTTAGCCAGAAACTTGCGTCAGATTAACTGGGAAGTATTTAAGAACCTCCTCAAACAGCGGATCGAATAATAATGATATAGTAGCCACGCCATTTACTGCCAGTTAATCACAGGCAGAGTATTATGAAGTGTGTTATCTTTCGACATTTACTTCAACATAATCTAGTAAGGGCAACACTTTGCTTTTGGTATGGCTTATCGTTGGCGTTCTTAGTTTAGAATTGCAATTGGCCTTTTATGACGGTCAATACCTGTTACGTATTGCCCGAGGGAGTTGACTTCCGGGTTCCTGGTCTTCTGGGCGCGCTCTTAGAACGTTGCAGACAGCTGTTTGAAGCGCTCCGGCTGCAGCGAAATGTTAGTAGTGTCGTGCAGAACTGCAGTCGGGAATCTGCTCGGTAAGTGGAGGGCGCGTTTTAGTGCCCTGTTCTGTATCACCTGAAGGCACTGAAGGTGCGAAGCAGCCGCATAGCCCCATACGGGACAAGTGTATTCCATAATGGGACTTACCAGGGTGATATAAATGTTTACTCCCGTGGCTGGCTTCAAAAGGCTGTTCCTGTTCAGCACAGGGTAAAGAGCGTGCAGTCTAGCACTTGCCCTCCTCCTGATGTTTTGAATATGGGCTCGCCAATCAGTCGCCGGTCA
>JARYHS010009792.1:0-27553 GCA_031002005.1 Vandiemenella viatica | reverse complement strand
AGGTTCTAAGATTCAAACCCAATATACACTATCTACCAAATTGGATTATGAAAAGGTGGGAAAATAAAATCCTTAGCGGAGGGGTTCTTATCTCAAACGTGGCCGAATCACATCCACATTTACACTGACGGCTCCAAATCCCCCGACGGAGTTGGATACGCCTACTTTTGTCCTGAATCAAAATTATCTAAGCAAGTCAGCCTACCACCAGAAACTTCGATATACACAGCCGAAGCCCTCGCAATCAGAGAAGCAATAAAATACGGATTCAAGCGATACAGTAAAATGCTGATCCTAACAGATTCGAAAAGCGTAGCCTTAAAACTAGACAACCCAAATAGACATAGTGACCTCAATATGATTTTAGTAGACATTATACAACTGATGCATGCGGCCTACGTAGAAGGAAAGATGTACACCTAGTATGGATCAAAGGCCATGCGTCAATTCAACACAATGAAGCAGTCGACATATTAGCAAAAGATAGTTTATCACACGGAGAGAGACAATTCATTCAATTGCCACACACTGACTTTATACCTATTATCAAGAAACAATATATTAGTGACTGGTCAGAATCATGGTCCACAACCCAATCGGTCAGAGGAAAGCACTACGCTTCAATTCAACCCAATATTCCACCCAAACCTTGGTTTTCAACCTGCAGAATGAGCAGAAGGCACATATCATCAATAATCCGCATAAGATTGGGCCATGGAAGTTTCCCAAGCCATCTATATAGAATAGGAGTGCTCCAATCACCCTCTTGTCAGGAAGACCACGAAGAAGTAGCGGATTTAAACCACATCATCCTAGCTTGCAATCAGTACAAGAACCCCAAAAACAAACTATACAAAACTCTAGTAAAACTAAAATATACCTCTTCCGATCTCCGTAACCTCCCTCTTGATGTCACAAAGACAAGATGTGTATGGAGCACTAGCCCGATTTCTACATGAGTCCAACCTAAAACTTTGAACTTCCCATCAAAATAGGAGATATCACCTAATGACAGATATAGACAACCAATAATCAGATAAAAGCATGCTAAGGAAAAATTTAATACACTACAATAAAATAATACCCACATGATAGACTCACGATTCAAATCATAAAGTAAAAGACGAGAAATTATTCACACACTTATTCATTATAAAAGTCCGAATGAAAATACAAAATACCCAGTTTAAATTATTTGACAAAACAATCCAATGTAAAACTTGTAATAGGATTGTTAATTACCTTACTCATCTCATTGGTTATTACTTATATAAAATGTATTCCAATCTATGGGTAATGCCGAAACAAATGATACATGAAGGTCACAATAAATGTAAATTGTACAATGTCTAAACTAATTACCACTCCAATGTAATACATCATTTTCAATAGAATAGTCAATTATGTATGAAAAATCCAACAAGTGTAATATATAACAGGAATGTTGATCACCGCATTGGCCATCATGGATATAAAATGTACTACTATCTATAGGTAATACCGAATCAAAAGATATATTAATGTTTATAACTAGAAATAAATTGTACTATGTCTAGACTAAATGGAACTGTAAAATATTGTAATTAATCAGCTGGTCAATTGGCGCAAGCCAACGACCATAAATAAATAAAATAAAAAAAAAGGAAGAATTTCACTCTTTCTTAAAGTCAAGTAGACATTTCACAAAAATATTACCAATTGTGAAACGCTACACTAGAAACTATACCGGTATGCAAAAAATGTTAGAAAAAAGACTGGCAAAGGTTAGAGATATAAATCTCAAACGTAGGTTGCAAAGAATATCGGCAGCATTAGAGAAAGAACTCAATATTGACTAATAGAATAAACAAATTGTCTCATTGTCATGTTTAAGATTGCTACGCTGAATGCAAGAGGCATAGCATCGGAAAACAAACAATTGGTTATGTCTTTTCTACACCGATCCAGAACGCAAATCCTATTTTTACATGAAACAAATATTGGAGCAGCTTCCAGCAGTTTTCTCTATTCACATCTATCTTGTAGTCTTGAGCACACTCGCTTCCAGCGGAACGCTAATTGTAACCAGCGTTGGAAATTTCGAAAACCAGCAGATTATCTATCCTGGCTACGCACAAGCAGTGCAGTTAAACTTGTCAGGACAGACAACACCTTCCTCACTGTCTCCAAACGGCTAATCAAGTACTCAACTGTATTAAATGCTTCCTGAGATCACTTGACGCGATGGATATGGTCATAATTGGCGGTGACTGGAATGTCACCACCGATAATATAGACAGAACTCCTTATATTGAAAGGAGAACAGTACTCTCCAGTACTCTAAGAAAGCTCCTGATGGATTTCGAATTGGAGGATATTTGGCGGCATCATCATCCTGGTAGAGCTGGATATACATACGTGGGTACGCACGATTCTAAGCCACGGTCCAGATTAGACAGGTTCTATATCAAAAGGAGGTGGTTAACCAACACCTACAGCAGTCAAATTCTACCTACCTTTTCTGACCATTGTGCAGTAACGTTTTATTTCAGGACATCTCAAAATGGAATGAAATCTCCATATTGGAGATTTAATAATACCCTCCTAGAGGATGAATGCTTCAAGGAAATGATCGAAAATATAATTACTGCACTCAAGACTAAAATCCAATTTTGTAATGATTCGGTACTCCGAATCTGGGACGAGTTTAAAGCAGAAATTAAATTAGTCACACAGGACTATACAAAAGTGCTTACCCAACAACAGCGTGATCAAGTGAAGCACTTGGAACGGCGTTTTATGCAGAATATTAATAAAGACGTACTTTCAGAAACGGAAAAGAATAAGATGGAAGATATTAAAGACACACTAAAAAAACACTACGACCAGCGAGCTTCCGAAGAAGCTGCCTTGAAAGAAGCCACATACATCAACGATGGAAACACGCCCACTGCCTTCTTCTTTCGCTTAGAAAGAGAGAAAAAACAAAAAATACCTATTCGAACTCTATTAATCAACAACACTATCGTTGCCGACCAAACTGTCATCAACGCTCATGTAAGAAGCCATTTAGTCCAGTTATACTCAAAGAGTAATAATACTAGCCTAGACGTTCCGGATCTATTTTCATCCTTACCGGAACTGGAGACTGAAGACCAAGATTTTCTCCGCGACGAAATAACCATTGACGAATTGACTAATGCACTTAAGGAAACAAAAAATGAGAAAGCACCAGGCTTTGGCGGTTTAACGCCGGAATTTTATAAAGCCTTTTGGCGTTCAATATCTGCCATGTTTAAAACAGTACTAGACTTCGCTCTCTCCAAGCATACTCTTCCGTTCTCGATGCAGAAGGCAGTTTTGGTTTTAATACCCAAGAAAGGAGACCTCTCTCAACTTGGCAACTGGCGACCCATTTCGTTGCTAAACGTCGACTACAAAGTAATAGCAAAGGCTATTGCTAAACGGATCTAGGCTGTTCTACACAAAATAATAAATCCCGACCAGACATACTGCATCCCCAATAGGTCAATTCTGACAAACCTACACCTTTTCCGAGATGTGGTTCATATGTGCAACAAAGAACAGCTACCGTTAGCAACAATATCACTCGATCAAGCATGTGCCTTTGATCGTGTTGACCACATCTACCTATTTCATCTGATGCAGATTTTAAAATTCCCTCAGGAAATAATAAGTAACATCAAAACGTTGTACACCAACGCAAAATGTCTTATACGAATGGGGAACAGTATGCTAGCACCAGTGGAAGTTACACTATTAGCTCTATGTCGACGCCGCCTACGTAATTGGGGATTGCAAATACCAAGGTCTCCTCGGCCGTTAGTCGTATCAGCATATGCTGACGACGTCACAGTTTTCTTAACAGATAATGAAGGATTACTGGAACTACAAAGAACTTACAATATATACGGTAAGGCCTCGGGAGCATGCCTCAACTACCGAAAATCTGAAGGTCTTTTCTCTGGTTCATGGATCTCCAGAACAGATACGCCTCTCAACATTACGTGGAAGCGCGATGGTATGGAACTACTGGGCATCCACTTTGGAAATGCAGAAGACTATCACCAAAACAACTGGGAAAATCTCCAGAGAAAAATAAAAACTTGTGTTGAAAGATGGAAACGCCTCTACCCCATCACGTCACTACGGGGGAGGAAGATATTAATCAACCAATTACTTGGGTCAAAGTTAGTGTATGCCCGCTCCGTACTTCAACCACCTGAAGTCTTTGTACGTCAACTTCATCTTCTGTTCCTAGACTTCTTGTGGACTGGAAAACACTGGCTAAATAAAGATGTTGTCTTCTGTAATACCCGCAACGGTGGAATAGGACTAACACATTTGGGAGCAAAAATTAGAACGTTTCGAATGAAGTTTATTGAAACACTAGTAAACAACAACGAAATGGAAGAAGCAGAAAAGAACATACCATTTTATTTGGCGCAACTAAATTTGGGAAACAATCCGAACGATGACGTAACACTATTTATGCATACAACGCCAAGCGAAGCATATCTCCACAGCCTGAATTCCTACTACAAATCGGTCGTACAAACATGGCATGAGTCCAGACCAAAGGCAATGAACAAACCTGAAACAGTTGCCGATCTTCGACGATTGCCTCTTTGGAACGCCATCCACTTTCCATCTACACTCTTTATTCCAGAATGGCGACATATAGGTGCTGAAGTGGTCGGAGATTTACTGACAGCAGATGCATCTTGGAAGCCAATCACACTAATTATGAATCAAGCAGACTTGACAATTCCAACAAGACGACGGCTATGCTCAAACTACCTTCGCGTGAAAACCTATTTTGCAGATCACTTGATGCCAGTAACTGTGACCTCATAAATTACAAGGCCAAGCTTCTTAGGCTTTTTCAGCGAAGAGTGGGTGAAACTTCCATCTAGCAGGAAGAAACTGTATGAAATAATTCTAGCAACATTAAAACCAGTTACGACATTACACCGAACCAGCTTTTATGTGAATGGACGAATAAACTGGTCAAATTTGTATAGAAAACCGTGTAACAGTCTTGACTCGGATATAGTCTGGCGCTTCCTCAACGAGAGCCTTGCGACGCCAGTAAAACTATACCAGTGGAATATGAGAAATGATAATCTTTGCCCTTGGTGTCAAACAGAGGGCACTATGAAACACATGTTTCTCGAGTGTCATCAAACATCTGACATCTGGAGATTAATATATATGCTCCTCCAGTGCATATTAGGTACTGCACCACCGAGCAACGTTTTAGAAGTTCTGTGTTCAAACAATCAGAATACGAAAAACTCACTCTGTATTTTTTATGTAACCTTGTGTCTGTCTACAATTTACAGATGTTACATCTGGTCACTTAAAAACAATATTTTTACTGTTAATTATAAGGCTGTTTTTATTAAAAGAATTAAGTGGAGAATCTGTGTTGAACTGATAAGAGCGAAAAGGAGAAATAAAATTAGAGTGTACCAATTTTTGGAACTATAATAATGCAATAGGCTCAGTACTAAATGTGTCCTTCACAGAAGTTGCTTACTAAAAGTCTGTTACTATGTAGAAATTTAAAGTATTTTTCCTTTTAACATATTGTTAAAAATGATTACTGAGCAGTCTCCATGTCTTGTAAGTCTTGTCTCTTAAGCTACAATTGTTGAAGCACAAATGTATTTATTGTAATGTAGTTGGCATAGTTGTAAGTACACCTGTACCTGAGTATAAGATGTGATGTGACTGTTATCATCCAGAGAAACTGATATTTGTTTTTATAGGTAAGATTTGAACGAATGCAATATGAAAATATAATCGGCTTTTATTCTTTCGTTAACCATTGAGGTTAGTGGCTACATGGCCGCAATATCAACATCAACAAGACAAGCTACGCAGATATTACTCGAGCGCAATCAGCTGACGGCGCTCGAGGAAACGAATCGACTGGGAACAACAACAACAACTTCGCGGAGCGAACATCGGCGACCACAGCAGCTGAGCTGGCAGTGGTAATCGACAACGTTGAAAACACCAACATCGACGACTACATTATTGGGGTGAGTGCAGCTGTTGGCGCTCAAAATATCACTCATGTTTCTCGTATCAGCGGTGGCTCTGTATGTGTATTCTTAAAATCTGAGAAACATGTGGATCAATTAGTGCAGGAAGGTGGAATAACTGTTAAAACTAATTATTTTGCACCGTTAAGACGATTCAAAATGGCATCCACACGGATAGTTTTTTCGAATGCTTATCCTTTTATTTGAAATGCCGCTATTGCAAACAAAATGATGAAGTATGGAAAATTACTAGGCAGATTTCTGGAAATTCCATCTGGTTCCAGGATTCCTGGTTGCGCTCACATAAAATCCGACGAACTGCACACTTTATCTTCGATGATATTTCTAAAGTTCCGAAAGCAGTTACAATCATTCATGAAGGCACTGCATATATGATTTATATATCAATGGACGACGTAGTTTGTAACGCCTGTCAGGGAATAGGACATGTTAAAAGGAACTGTAAAAAAAATGTTGTGGAGCAAAATGTAGCTGAGAATATTCCTGAGCTAAACAGAAGGAAAGTATCTCCTTCTGCAGATGGAGAACCCTGGATCTCACCAGTACAACCCCCGAGAGAAGTGACACCATCTGCTCCTGAAACATCCCACCAAAAACCTGACACTGATTCGCCTACAGCATTGAAGTTGACAAAAATGCATAATCGCAGACGTCGTTCTCTAGAATCCTTACTTGTTAAGGAATCGACAGCACAAAGCTGTAATGAACCAAATCAAATTCCAAAACGGTGTAGTAGCATAACTCAACTTGCTGAGAAAATTAATCAGGAACATCACCAATCAAACAGAAAAGAAATTTCTCTACCATTAATGGAAATCGAAAATACTGAAATACCAACCTCTTTGCAACTTATCAAAGGGCATAAAGCACAAGTACCAACACCCTCTCTCGCAATGGAAATTGAGGATAAGCAAGAGAGCCTAGACATTGTAGAGACCGTAATTGATGACTCTGATAATGTTTCGGAGTGCGGATCTACTCTTCTAGAAAATGCTCTCTGTGACACGGGAAACGAAGATGGACCGATAACAGAAAAAGAATTTCTTTCCTTCTTAAAGGCCAGCAGGCACTTCACGAGAATTCTTCCGATAGTGAAACGATACACCAGGAACATATCAGCGATGCAGTCTATGCTAGAGAAAATAATTGGAAAAGTCAGAGATATTAATATTAAGTGTAGACTGCAAAGAATGGCAGCTGCGCTTGACAGGGAATTACAAAACTAACTTTATTATATATCTTACTGATCGTTTTGTACAAATCTAGTCTCTCAACGCCATGTTTAAGATTGCTACGCTGAATGCAAGAGGCATAGCATCGGAAAACAAACAAAAATTGGTTATGTCCTTTTTACACCGCTCAAGAACGCAAATCCTATTTTTACAAGAAACAAATGTCCAAGCAGTTGCCGGCAGTTTTTCTCTCTACTCACATCTATCTTGTGCCATCAATCCGTGCACACACGCAGCAAATGGAACGCTAATTGTCACCAATGTTGGAAATTTTGAAAACCAGAAAATCATCTATCCTGGGTACGCGCAAGCAGTAGAGCTTAATTTGTCAGAACAAAAGACACACTTAATCAATGTCTACCTTCCTCATTGTTCCCAAACAGCTAATCAAGTACTCAGCTGTCTTAAATGCTTCCTGAGATCAATTGACGTGATGGACTTGGTCATAATTGGCGGTGACTGGAATGTCACCACCGATAATATAGACAGAACTCCTTACACTGAAAGGAGAACAGTAATCTCCAATATCCTAAGAAATCTCTTGATGGAGTTTGAATTAGAGGATATTTGGAGGCACCATCATCCTGGTGTATCCGGATATACATACGTGGGTACGCATGCTTCTAAGCCACGGTCCAGAATAGACAGATTCTATATCAAGAGAAGTTGGCTAACCAACACCTACAGCAGTGAAATTTTACCCACCTTTTCTGACCATTGTGCAGTAACGTTTTACTTCAGGACGTCTCTAAATGGAATGAAAACTCCATATTGGAGATTGAATAATATCCTTCTGGAGGACGATAGCTTCAAGAAAACGATCGAAAATATTATAATAGCATACAAGACAAAAATCCAATCTTGTAATGATTCAGTGTTGCGAATTTGGGATGAGTTTAAAGCAGAAATTAAATCAGTCACACAGGAATATACAAAGATGATTACCCAACAACAACGTGATCAGATGAAGCACTTGGAACGGCAATTTATACACACTATTAATAAAGAGATACTGTCAGAAACAGAAAAGAAGGAGATAGATTCTGTAAAAAGAATCTTACAACAGCAGTACGAGCGTTCCGCCAGAGAAGAACGAAATGTTGTGGACCTAAACTATTTGCATGAAGCTAATGCTCCAACTTCTTTTTTCTTTACGCTTGAAAAGGAACGCAAAAGAAAACCTGTAATCCGTGAACTCCAAATTCAAGGATGTCTGATGAACGACCCTAACCTCATTAACAAGGAAGTGAGACGACATTTCCAAAATCTCTATTCCGCTTCTAACAGTTGCGAATTAAGTTCTCAAGAGTTGTTCTCTTCCTTGCCACAGTTATCAACTGATTCGCAGGAATATGTTAACGAGGAGATAAATATAGATGATTTATCGACTTCGCTAAAGTGCATGAAAAATGGAAAGGCACCAGGGTTTGATGGCTTGTCAGTTGAGTTCTACAAAGTTTTCTGGCCCGTCCTAGCAGGATTTCTTTTCAAAAGTCGTCGTTCTCTTTGAAATATCATGAACTGCCACCATCGATGCGAAAATCTGTATTGGTTTTGATACCAAAAAAAGGAGATTTATCTCTGATCACGAACTGGAGACCGATCTCTCTACTTAATGTAGATTATAAAATTATATCCAAAACTCTATCTAGAAGAATATCATCTGTTTTAAAAGAAATAATTAACCCTGATCAAACATATTGTGTACCAGGCCGATCAATATTCACGAACCTACATCTGTTTCGTGACGTTGTCAACGCAGCTAACAGCGACAAAACAGCGCTAGCAATTTTGTCTCTTGATCAAACAGGAGCCTTCGACCGAGTCGAACATGAATATCTGTTCTACACACTACAAATTTTTGGCTTTCCACAGGAAACCATTGAACACATTAAGACATTGTACTGTGGTGCACAATGTCTCGTTCGAATGGGGAACTATGTTCTAGCTCCGTTCGAGTTAACAAGAGGAGTGCGACAAGGAGACCCACTATCAGGAGTCTTGTTTACAGTCTCTATAGAACCATTATTACATCTATGCAGAAAACGTTTAAGCAAATGGGGCCTTCCGGTCGAAATGTCAACGAGACCGCTTGTTGTGTCGGCTTATGCTGTGTTCATCACGGAAAATGAAGGGTTTCGTGAATTCCAACAAACATACAATATATACGCATCAGCATCTGGGTCATGCCTAAACTACAAAAAATCAACTGGTCTCTTTCTAGGCAAATGGAAAATGAGGAAAGACAGACCATTAAACCTAGAATTGAAAACAGACGGAATAAAGTATCTTGGTGTATATTTTGGCATTACGGAAAATTATTCGCAACAAAACTGGGACACACTCATCAACAAGTAAGAATCTGCTGTGAACGCTGGAAACGCTTTCGCCATATCACCTCACTAAGAGGTAGGAAAATAATAATTAATCAACTCATAGGAGCCAAAATGGTGTACGCATGCTCAGTTTTACAACCCCCAAATGGATTTGTGGACGCAATTAACAGGATTCTTTTAAACTTCATTTGGACCGGAAAACATTGGTTAAATCAGGACATTGTTTTTGCTCCCACAAATCGAGGAGGAATCGGAATGGTACATTGGAAGCAAGAATAAGAACTTACAGGATAAAAATTCCTTCATACATTTATGCATCTTGTTGAAAATGGAGGAGATATAGATGATCTTGCACACATGCTACAAAGGTCTAATTTTTTAGTCTATTACGATAACCTGCAACCGTCAGTGTTTCTGAGCATGTCAATGGATGTAAGAAAATGTGGTCAACTGGATCCATTTTACGCATCAGTAATTCAGGCATGGCAAGACATGTCACCGTTACCATCAGGAAAACTCAGTACAACGGCCCATCAGGAAAACTCAGTACAACGGCAGAATTGAAATGCCTGCCGCTATGGAATACTACATACCTTCCCAGTAATATTTTATTGATGACTGGCGCTTGCTCAATGTAAAAACTGTGGGACAACTGTTGACGGATGAAGGCTCATGGAAAAAAATCACAGACTTGTTTAATAATGCCGATCTAAGTGCTCCGACCCGCAGAAGACTATGCTCCAATTATCTTTCCATAAAGCGTTACTTTGGAGACCATTTCCTTCCAATTAACAACATCGAACCAAATAATGAAATCAAGTTTCACGGTGGTATTACAAGGGAGAAGAATTCCATTTCCCACTGCCAAATGCAACATCTATCAAATACAGTTAAATTTCCTACGTCCTGCAACATCAACATGCAGACACAGTGATTTTGTGGATGGTGAAATTAACTGGTCTGCCATTTACAGCTCTCCAAATAACAGTCAAGACTCTGATATCTGTTGGCGTTTTTTACATGATAGTGTTATGACACCGCTTAAAATACATCAATGGAACAGGAGCGAGCAGGAAAAATGCCCGTGGTGTATTGATGTAGGTGATACTTCACATATGTTTCTAAAATGCCGGAATATCAACTTATGGACTTTAGTGCAACAGTTGTGTAGTGAGCTGCTAGGAGTCACGATACGTGAAAATATTTTAAGTGTGCTTTGCTCTACCAAACGGGACGCTGCAACAAGTTTTACCTGATAACTCTTGCCATTTCAACAATTTACAGAACATACTACTCTTGCTTACTAAAAAAACACGAATTATACCGATGTGTTCATCCAACGTGTGACTTGGCGTACGAAACTGGAAATGATTCGTGCCAAACGGAAGAATAAAATCAAGGACTTTCATTCTTATTGGATGCAAAAGGGTGTTCTACATTATCCATTGACTATTAAATATATTTACTACCTATAGACGTTGTTTTTTAACAGATTTGATATAATTACTTACTGAACTTCCATCAATGGTTTTAAAGATATTGTATGCTTGTTGTTTCTTTCCATGATAATCATTGTAATTTGAATTAATCAATTATGTAACAAAACTCTCAAATGTGTATGTATGTATATGTGCATGCATGTGTATATGTGTATGTGAGTATGTACAGAATTGTAAGGTATTTCCCTTAAGATATTGTTAAAAATGGTTACTGAGCAGTCTCCATGTCTTGTAGAGTTAATTTTGTAAGCTACAATTTTTTGAAGCTCAAATGTAATTTTTGTAACAAGGGTTGCACAAATTAACGTTGTAAGTATACCCGTACCTGGGTATAAGTTGTGATGTGACTATTATTATTCCCAGAGAAAATGATAATGTTTATGGGTAAGAGTGGAACCAAGGCAATATGAAACTATTGCTTTATATGTAAAGAATTTTAAATGTTGGTGCCACACATTATAATTTTATCTCAGTAGCTTAGAATTTGTAATATTCCTATTAGAGAGCAGCTCAAGGAATTGTACAAACTATGATTTTATTGCACCGCCTAAATATTGGCTTATATGTGAAAGTGTAACAAACATACAACCATCAAAAAAAAAAAAAAAAATCAAAATCTATCTATCTATCTATCTATCTATCTATCTATCTATCTATCTATCTATCTATCTATCTATCATCAATCAATCATCAATCAATCAATCTATCTATCTATAGTCTGGCGCTTCCTCAACGAGAGCCTCGCGACGCCAGTAAAACTACACCAGTGGAATATGAGAACCGATAATCTTTGCCCTTGGTGTCAAACAGAGGGTACGATGAAACATATGTTTCTCGAGTGTCATCAAACATCTGACATCTGGAGGTTAATACATATGCTCCTCCAGAGCATATTAGGTACTGCACCACCGAGCAACATTTTAGATGTTCTGTGTACAAATAATCAGAATACGCAAACTCACTCTGTATTTTTATGTAACCTTGTGTCTGTCTACAATTTACAGTGTTATATCTGGTCACTTAAAAAATATTTTTACTGTTAATTATAAGTCTGTTTTTATTAAAGAATTAAATGGAGAATCTGTTTTGAACTAATAAGAGCAAAGAGGAGAAATAAAATTAAAGAGTGTACCGATTTTTGGAACTATAATAATGCAATGGGCTCAGTTCTAAGAATGTCCTTCGAATAAGAAACTGAAGTTGCTACTGAAAGTCTGTTAATATATGGAACTTTAATGTATTTTCCTTTGAAGATATTGTTCAAAAATGAATGCTGAGTATTCTCCATGTCTTGCAGTGTTGAGTTTTAAGCTACAGTTGTTAAAGCACAAATGTATTTTTTTGTAATGCTATAAATTAAGTTGTAAGTATACCTGTACCTGAGTATTAGATGTGATGTGACTATTATCATCCAGTGAAACTGATATTATTAACTGGTAAGATGTGAACCAAGGCAATGTGAAAATATTTTTACTATGTAAAAGAATATAAATTTATCACACATTATAATTTTCTGTCAGTGTTCAGATTTTGATATGTTATTATTAGAGTGTAGATCAAGGACTTGTATAAGCTATGATTTTATTGCACTGCCTTAATAATTGGATTTTGTACTGTGGAAAATGTAATGAAACATTCAACCATCAAATAAAAAAAAAAAAAAAAAATCTATCTATCTATCTATCTATATCATCTTTGGCAGTGAGTGAACGTGTATTTGTGAGCTCGTAAACTGTGAAAGTTTTATAGTGTAAAACAGTGTGAAACTGATATAATTGGTGCACTGTCTTTCAGTATTCATCTGATCTTTGTACTGGTGCATAAAGTGTAGTGAACCAACTCGTGAAAGCCGAGTATTCGGCTTTTATTCTTTCGCTTAACCTTGGAGGTTAGCGGAAACATGGCCGATTTGTCAACATCAACAAGCTACGCAGATGCTATGCGGGCACAAACAACTGACGGCGCAGCCACTACCAACCTGTCGCAGACAACTGACAACACGCCAACTAGCAGTGCTGCTGAATTAGCAGTAATTATTGACAACATTGAAAATACCACAATCGATGATTACCTACAAGGGGTAAGTGAGCTCGTTGGTGGGCAAAATATAACCCATGTTTCACGAATTGCTGGAGGAAATGTGTGTATGTTTCTTCGATCTGGTACCCATGTCGAACGATTAGTGCAAGAAGGCGGTATAACAATTCGACAAATTTACTACGCTCAGGTTCGTAGATTCAAAGTGGCAAGTACGCGAGTTGTGTTCTCGAACGCGTTTCCATTCATATCCAACATTAGTATACAAAACAAAATGGCCAAATATGGAAAACTGCTTGGTCGTTTTAGAGAAATACCTTCTGGATCTAAAATACCCGGTTGTAGCCACATCAAATCGTTCCGCAGAACTGCTCAATTTATTTTTGAAGACTTGTCTAAAGTTCCTAAATCAATTGTTATACCTGTCGATGGTGCATTGTATACTGTTTATTTGTCTATGGACGAAGTGATTTGTAACGCCTGTCAAGGCGTAGGACACGTAAAAAAAAATTGTAAGAAAACAGTCTTCACAGATCTTATGGAGACCAATTCTTTCCCGCCTCTTAAAAAAAGCACTGAAAAACCTACTGATCCATTGAAAATAGTTGCAGCAGTATCTACTAACCAGGTGCCAATGGTTACAGACTCAGTAGAGGAAGTAGTGGAAACTACAGCTTGCAAAGAGAAAACTGTGCTTCCTATAACAGCACAGCATTTCGACAGAAGGAAAGATCGCACAGAACAAAAGCGAGAATCAGTATCAGTTTCCTCCTCGCTGCATAAGGAAGTACATGATGATCAAGAAACAGACACTAGCAACAGGAAAAGCGACGTTACCGTTACTGAACACGAGGAAACGGAAAACTGCAACATTGAAGCCGATGTACAGTGCTGCTCCGAAACTGTAGTCACGGAAGCGCAAGTGAAACTGAAGTTATGGAAACGAATTTCACTGTTCCTACAGAAAACTTTGATACTATCTCCGATACGGCATCTACCATCTCTGAGTCTGCTTTTAGCAGTACAGGAGCTGAAGATGATCCAATCACCGAGGAAGAATTTCTCTCTTTCTTAAAGTCAAGTAGACATTTCACAAAAATATTACCAATTGTGAAACGCTACACTAGAAACTATACCGGTATGCAAACAATGTTAGAAAAAAGACTGGCAAAGGTTAGAGATATAAATCTCAAACGTAGGCTGCAAAGAATATCGGCAGCATTAGAGAAAGAACTCAATATTGAATAAAACAATTGTCATGTTTAAGATTGCTACGCTGAATGCAAGAGGCATAGCATCGGAAAACAAACAACAATTGGTTATGTCTTTTCTACACCGATCCAGAACGCAAATCCTATTTTACAAGAAACAAATATTGGAGCAGCTTCCGGCAGTTTTCTCTATTCACATCTATCTTGTGCCATCAATCCGAGCACACACGCATCCAGCGGAACGCTAATTGTCACCAGCGTTGGAAAAAATTTCGAAAACCAGCAGATCATCTATCCTGGCTACGCACAAGCAGTGCAGTTAAACTTGTCAGGACAAAAGACACACTTAATTAATGTCTACCTTCCTCACTGTCTCCAAACGGCTAATCAAGTACTCAACTGTATTAAATGTTTCCTGAGATCACTTGACGCGATGGATATGTCATAATTGGCGGTGACTGGAACGTCACCACCGATAATATAGACAGAACTCCTTTCATTGAAAGGAAAACAGTACTGTCCAGTACTCTAAGAAAGCTCCTGATGGATTTCGAATTCGAGGATATTTGGCGGCATCATCATCCTGGTATAGCTGGATATACATACGTGGGTACGCACGCTTCTAAGCCAAGGTCCAGATTAGACAGGTTCTATATCAAGAGGAGGTGGTTAACCAACACCTACAACAGTCAAATTCTACCTACATTTTCTGACCATTGTGCAGTACTGTTTTATTTCAGAACAGCTCAAAATGGAATGAAATCTCCAATATGGAGATTTAATAATACCCTCCTGGAGATGAATGCTTCAAGGAAATGATCGAAAATATTATTACTGCATACAAGACAAAAATCCAACTTCGTAATGATTCAGTACTGCAATCTGGGACGAGTTTAAAGCAGAAATTAAATTAGTCACACAGGACTACACAAAAGTGATTACCCAACAACAGCGTGATCAAGTGAAGCAGTTGGAACGACGTTTTATGCACAATATTAATAAAGACATACTATCAGAAACGGAGAATAATGAGATTGAAGCTATTAAAGACACACTAAAAAAACACTACGGACAGCGAGCTTCCGAAGAAGCTGCCTTGTAAGAAGCCACATACATCAACGATGGAAACTCGCCCACTGCCTTCTTCTTTCGCTTAGAAAGAGAGAGACAACAAAAAATACCTATTCGAACTCTATTAATCAACAACAGTATCGTGGCCGACCAAACTGTCATCAATGCTCATGTGAGAAGCCATTTCGTCCAGTTATACTCAATGAGTAATAATACTAGCCTCGATGTTCCGGATATATTTTCATCCTTACCGGAACTGGAGACTGAAGACCAAGATATTCTCCGCGACGAAATAACCATTGACGAATTGACTAATGCACTTAAGGAAACAAAAAATGAGAAAGCACCAGGATTTGACGGTTTAACGCCGGAATTTTATAAAGCCTTTTGGCGTTCAATATCTGCCATGTTTAAAACAGTAGTAGACTTCGCTCTCTCCAAGCATACTCTTCCGTTCTCGATGCAGAAGGCAGTTTTGGTTTTAATACCCAAGAAAGGAGACCTCTCTCATCTTGGCAACTGGCGACCCATTTCGTTGCTAAACGTCGACTACAAAGTAATAGCAAAGGCTATTGCTAAACGAATCTCGGCTGTTCTACACAAAATAATAAATCCCGACCAGACATACTGCATCCCCAACAGGTCAATTCTGACAAACCTACACCTTTTCCGAGATGTGCTTCATATGTGCAACAAACAACAGCTACCGTTAGCAACAATATCGCTCGATCAAGCAGGTGCTTTTGATCGTGTTGACCACATCTACCTATTTCATGTGATGCAGATTTTAAAATTCCCTCAGGAAATAATAAGTAACATCAAAACGTTGTACACTAACGCAAAATGTCTTATACGAATGGGGAACAGTATGCTAGCACCAGTGGAAGTTACACGTGGGATAAGGCAGGGTGACCCACTTTCTGGAATACTTTTTACCATATCCATTGAACCATTATTAGCTCCATGTCGACGCCGCCTACGTAATTGGGGATTGCAAATACCAAGGTCACCTCGGCCGTTAGTCGTATCAGCATATGCTGACGACGTCACAGTTTTCTTAACAGATAATCAAGGAATACTGGAACTGCAAAGAACTTACAATATATACGGTAAGGCCTCGGGCGCATGCCTCAACTACCGAAAATCTGAAGGTCTTTTCTCTGGTTCATGGATCTCCAGAACAGATACGCCTCTCAACATTACGTGGAAGCGCGATGGTATGAAACTACTGGGCATCCACTTTGGAAATGCAGATGACTATCACCAAAACAACTGGGAAATCTCCAGAGAAAAATAAAAACTTGCGTTGAAAGATGGAAACGTCTCTACCCCATCACGTCACTACGGGGGAGGAAGATATTAATCAACCAATTACTAGGGTCAAAGTTAGTGTATGCCTGCTCCGTACTTCAACCACCTGAAGTCTTTGTACGTCAGCTTCATCTTCTGTTCCTAGACTTTTTGTGGACTGGAAAACATTGGCTAAGTCAAGATGTCGTCTTCTGTAATACCCGTAACGGCGGAATAGGACTAATACATTTGGGAGCAAAAATTAGAACGTTTCGAATGAAGTTTATTGAAACACTAGTAAACAACAACCAAATGGAAGAAGGAGAAAAGAACATATCATTTTATTTGGCGCAACTAAATTTAGGAACCAATCCGAACAATGACGTAACACTATTTATGCATACAACGCCAAGCGAAGCATATGTCCACAGCCTGAACTCCTTCTACAAATCGGTCATACAAACATGGCATGAGTCCAGACCAAAGCCAATGAACAAACCTGAAACAGTTGCCGATCTTCGACGATTGCCTCTTTGGAACGCCATCCACTTTCCATCTACACTCTTTATTCCAGAATGGCGACATATAGGCGCTGAGGTGGTCGGAGATTTACTGACAGCAGATGCATCTTGGAAGCCAATCACACTAATTATGAATCAAGCAGACTTGACAATTCCCACAAGACGACGGCTATGCTCAAACTACCGCCGCGTGAAAACCTATTTTGCAGATCACTTGATGCCAGTGACTGTGACCTCAGAAATTACAAGGCCAAGCTTCTTAGTCTTTTTCAACGAAGAGTGGGTGAAACTTCCATGTAGCAGGAAGAAACTGTATGAAATAATTCTAGCAACATTAAAACCAGTTACGACATTACACCGAACCAGTGTTTATGTGAATGGACGAATAAACTGGTCAAATTTGTACAGAATACCGTGTAAAAGCCTTGACTCGGATATAGTCTGGCGCTTCCTCAACGAGAGCCTTGCGACGCCAGTAAAACTACACCAGTGGAATATGAGAAACGATAATCTTTGCCCTTAGTGTCAAACAGAGGGCACGATGAAACACATGTTTCTCGAGTGTCATCAAACATCTGACATCTGGAGATTAATATATATGCTCCTCCAGAGCATATTAGGTACCGTACCTCCGAGCAACGTTTTAGATGTTCTGTGTTCAAATAATCAGGATACGAAAAACTCACTCTGTACTTTTTATGTAACCTTGTGTCTGTCTACAATTTACAGATGTTACATCTGGTCACTTAAAAACAATATCTTAACTGTTAATTATAAGGCTGTTTTAATTAAAAGAATTAAGTGGAGAATCTGTGTTGAACTGATAAGAGCGAAAAGGAGAAATAAAATTAAAGAGTGTACTGATTTTTGGAACTATAATAATGCATTAGGCTCAGTGCTAAATGTGTCTTTCACTGAAGTTGCTTACTAAAATCTGTTAATATGTAAAAAATTTAAAGTCTTGTTCCTTTTAACATATTGTTAAAAATTATTACTGAACTGTCGTCATGTCTTGTAAGTCTTATTTCTTAAGCTACAATTTTTAAAGCACAAATACATTCTTTGTAATGGAGTTTTATGTAAATTAAGTTGTAAGTATACTCTACCTGAGTATAAGATGTAACGTGACTATTATCATCCAGAGAAACTGATATTGTTTTATGGGTAACATTTGTACCAAGGCAATATGGAAAATATCTACTATGTTAAAGAAATTTTGATGTTAGTAGCACACTTTATAAATTTTTTTTTTCTCAGTGGTTCAGATTTTGTAACGTTCTTATTAGTTTAAGAAATTGTACAAACTATGACTTTTATTGCACTGCCTTATTATTGGTTTTTGTATTGTGGAAGTGTAATGAAACATTCAACCATCAAATAAAAAAAAAAAAAAAAAACTATCTATCTATCTATCTATCTATCTATCTATCTATCTATCTATCTATCTATCTTTATATATAAAGATTACTGTGGTACACACTCACACAGTGACTGCGAACAACACCTGAGGGATCAATATAACGTAAAAAAGTGTACACCTACAACATTGCAAGACTACCTACGATTTGCCTCGCATTGCACTCGTAAGTTTCTAATATCTGCAGCTTAACATTCAATCCGAATAACCTACGGCCCAGGCCTGACTCTTACGATGAAAAACAATTTTTCAAAATCTCAGTCTCCACGGAGATTTGAACCGGAGACCACGACGTTCGTAAGCAAGCGCTTTAGCCACTTTTTTTTTTTTTTTTTTTTTTTTTTTAAAAAAGATGGCTTTTTTTTTGCCATTTCAGCCATCTGTAAGTTTATCTTTGGTTATTCGAATTTGTCTGTACTATATTATCGTTTTTCTGTGGGGACAACACAGGACGGACACAACACCCATGCCCGCGGCCGGACTCGAACCGGCGACCCTGGCAACGCGAGGCAAGCTCGCTAGCCACTAAGCTACCAGGGCCGGCGCCACTGAGCTGCCAGCCCAATTCACGGAAAAACGGTACGGAGACGTCCACATCCAACGTGTCTGTCTATCGCCGTATTTCGAAGTTATGAGACAACATGTGTTATTTATACAGATAATTTTTCAACCAAATGTAGACAGTATTTTTTCTCCTTGTTTCAAAGGATAAGTGTGCAAAGTTTCATCGAGATAGGATGAAAACTGTTGATTTGTATGAAGAACAAACAAAGTCCAGTGCCCTCCCTACAGATTTTCTCTTCAAATTCCGTCAATATCGGTATAGGCATTTAATTGTCAAAACGTAACATAAGACAGAGACTTACTTCCGCATTTATAGTATTCCTACTGCAGATTACACACACACTGACTACGAATCACCCCTGATGGATCAATATAACGTAAAAAAAGTGTACATCTACTGTATTGCAAGACTACCTACGAATTGCCTCAGGTTGCACCCCTACCTTTGTGATATCTACAGTTTATAATTCAATCCGAATAACCGACGGCCCAACCGTGACTCTTACGATCAAAAACAATTTTTAAAAATCTTGGCCTCCACGGAGATTTGAACCAGAGACCACGACGTTCGTAAACAAGCGCTTTAGCCATTTTTTCATTTTTTTTATTTTTATTTTTTTTTGTTTTTTGTTTTTGGTTTGATTAATGTATTCCGTTATAATAATTACGATTCAGTGTGGTCGAAATGACCTGGAGACAGGGTTTTTATTGGCTGCGCATTCCGGCCCTACCGTAGCCGCCTTAACCTAATCCGACAATCCTGCCGCGTACTAGGGGACCTACAGTTTAACGTGGAGTCCGAACCACGTAAGCTTCCTGGCGTACTTCACACTACACAGCAGGCTGTGCCAGAGGTGAAGGTCGGGTTAAGCGCCTTTGAAAATCCCCGCCGAGACAGGGATTCGAACGGGGTCCTTTCGATTTCCAGTCAGACGCCTTAACCATTATTTTTTTTTTTTTTTTTTTTTCGGCCTCCTCCTCCCCTTATAGCCGTCCATTTCTCTCACCTTCTTTGCCTTCTTCGGCTTTAATTTCTTCTCAAATCGACAAGCAAATTAAAATTTAGGTTTAGAAATTAGGTGTATTATTCTTTGTTGTAAAATAAATAAGATCTTCTTCTTTTTTTTTTTATCATAGTGCTGTGGGCACCAATGTACTAAAGACTGGATTAAAATAAATATTTCTGCTATTCATCTTCTTCGAATAGTGATATAGGCGAAAATAATAATAATAATAAAATAATATTTTTTTTCTGATCTTCAGGATGTGGAAGTGTCGATCTTGCTCTTCTGTCAGTCGTTGTCTTGAAGTACAGCTGGTACTTAGTAGGGCATTATGACAAGCAGGAAGCGTGCAAAGTTTTCCTTATATTTTCTCGATTTGATTATTTTGCTATGTTCATTTGTTAAATAGCTCCAGTAGTCTACGATGGTCATCTCTTCTCTTTTATGTACAACATAATGGGTGTAGTTGGCCAGCAACCAGAAGTGGGCATTTCTCTTAGTAGTAGGATATATTTTCGTGTCAGGGATTAGTATATCCTCTGGCGTGAAATTGTTTGGGGTGGTTCTATTTATTATTGCCAGTTTGCTTTTTGTCCATCTCCATATATCAGGAGCTTCGCATCCTAACAGTCGGTGTTGTATTGTGTCTTGCAAGTTGCAGCGTAAACACATTGGAGTAGGACAGAGGCGTAGTGCGAAAAGTTTTTCGTTGGTATGTATCTTTCTATGTACTACTCTGTGCCACGTGGAACGGGCATTACTGCTGATATATTGACTGTGAATATTCTCCCATATTTGTTTCCAATCATTTCTTTTATAGGTGAGTTCTAGTTTACTTTTTATCTCTCTTTTCATCAAGCAGTATAGTTTCCTTGTTGATGGCACCTGGTCTGTGTTGTTTATTCTTATGTAGCTGCTTTCAATGTAGAAGGAGCGGAAGTGGTTTAAGGTAGCGTTTATGTGACTGACGTCAACTGGCGCTTTGTTGCTGTGCGGTTCCATTGCATTTATTATGTGTCTTGTAAGGTTTGTTTGTGTTGTTCTACATTAACTGTACATATTCCTCATGAAGATTGCAGTGCATTTCGTACGTATATCAACCAGATTTAGTCCTCCTTTTTCATACGGCATCTGCAAAACTTTATGTTGAATCTTCAGTATCTGTCCCCTCTGTACATACCAGCTGATTGCCGTTTCCATTTTTTTAGCTATTTCCACAGGTATCTGAAATATGTGAGCTATGTACCATTTGGAGCGCTGTGGTATTTATCAACCATATTTTCTGTATTGGGTTTAGTTCTCTATGGGTGAAATCATGCAGTTTGCTTCGAATAACTGCCAATAGACGTCTCCAGTTTACTGCGGAAGCTTTTTGCAGAACTTTATTAAATTCTACACCAAGAATCTTTATTTTTTCACATGGCTTTATCCATGTTGTGTTGTTTAGTTCTATACTAGCGCCTATGTTTAGTATTGCAGATTTATCTAAATTCAATTTTGCGTTTGAAGCTTTTGAATACGAATTTACCAACTGTCGTGTGTTTTCTAGGTCTTCCAAGTTGGTTATGATGATATTGATATAATATGCGTACGCACACACCACTGTTTTTGTTCCTTGGTACTTTAAGCCAGGAAGTATATTATGCACTGCCGCTAAATATGGTTCAGCTGCAAACGCATAAAGGAACATGGATAAAGGGCATCCTTGTCTAATGGATCTGGTTATTTTTATTGAATTGGTTATAGATCCGTTTATAGATATTCGCGATGTGGCTTGATGTAATAGCATGTAAAGCAAATTGCATTGCTGGCTGATACCCATTCTTTCCATAGTAAGTTTTAAATAAGTATGATTAATACGATCAAATGCTTTATGGAAATCTTGTGATAAAATAGCCATTTTCACGTTTGCTGCCTTCGAGACTGCAGTTACATCACGAATATTTGTTAGGGTTTGCATTATATTTCTGCCTCCACCAATGCAGGTCTGGTATTCTCCAATCATCTTTTTAGCTACCGCCCCAAGTCTAGTCGCGATAATTCTACCGAATATTTTATAATCTGAAATGAGAAGAGTTAGAGGTCTGAAATTTTCAACATTTTTCTTATCTGTTTTTTTCGGGATTAATACAACTAATCCTTCTAGCATTTCGGTTGGAGCTGACTGTATAGCTAGAATCTCATTATACATTTTTATAAATTCGTATTTTAGAATATCCCAATATGATACGTAAAATTCTATTGGGAGGCCATCAAGACCAGGTGATTTCATTCTCGGACTCCGTTGAATTGCGTTTTTTATTTCTTCTTCCGAGATTTCTTCATTCAGCATTCCGTTCTCTTGTTCTGTTATTACTGGGTTTATGTGACGTAACAGACTGCTGACTTCTTCATTATCAATTGCCTCTTCAGTGTATAATTCAGAGAGATACTTTTTTTATTTCTATCTCTATTCCTTTTTGGTTGGTAATGATACATCCCTCTTCTGATTTTAACTCCGTCACGAGTTTCCTGTTTGCTTGATGTCTTTCTTTTATGAGATGAAATGTTGTAGTTATTTCTTCTTGTTGAAAGGATCCAGTTTTAGCTCGTATCTGGTAACCTATTAGTTTTTTTCTAGTTATATTTGTTATTCTGGCCTTGGTATGTTTTATTTTTCTCATATTTTGGATGCTATCTACGTCGTTGGTGCACAGTTCTCTTAGGACCATGAAAAGGAATTCTTTTGTTTTGTTTTCCCATTTCTTCAAGCATCTGCTGAAGTTTATCAATGTATTTCTGAGGCGTGGCTTTGCACACTGTAACCACCATTGGACAGTTGTATTGTACTTGTTTTTTTGTTTCTTGCATTGATTCCAAGTATTATTGACTATCTGTTCCAATTCTTTCTCATTTAGGATGGAGGTGTTTAATTTCCAGTATCCTCTGCTTCTAAAGATTTCTTGGCGCCGCAATTTTATTTTGCAATGATATGCACTGTGGTCCGAAAAAGCTACTGGCCATATCTCGACTGATGTTACTTTACTCGATATATCCGGTGAAATATAAGTTCTATCTAATCTACTTGCTGTACTCTCAGTTATAAATGTAAACCCGGGAATTTGCCCGTTTCTTATTTCCCAACTGTCTAACAAACTTAGTTTATTTATTAGGTACTCGAGTTCCTGGCATTTGTTAAAATTAGGGTACTGATCTTTTTGAGATAAAACGCAATTAAAATCTCCTGCAAGTATGAGACTTTCACAGGTGTTTGTCAGAAGCTGAGTTATCTCTGTTTTATAAAACTGTTTCCTACTTTCTCTATTCTGATTTCCGGAGGGAGCATAGATGTTTATTACACGTGTTCCTGCTATTATGCAGGCTAATCCTCTTCCATTTTCTAAAATCTCAACATCTTTGATTTGAATACCCTCTTTCGTTAGAATTGCAGTCCCTAGACCATGGTCGTAACCAGGATTCTTCAGTTCATTGTACCCGGTGACATTCAGTGCACCTTCCCAGGCAACTTCCTGTAAGGGGGCATCCATAAATTACGTGAGGTGTTTTTCCGGATTTCTGGACCCCCCTCCCCCCTGGTGAGATTTTGTGAGATCTGGCCGGACCCCCCCCCCCTCTGGTGAGCTGGTGAGATCTGGTCCGTGAGAACCCCCCCTAGAAATCGCCCTCGAAACTTTTGTAGACCTTTTTTTTTTTTTTTTTAGGTCACACCCTAACTTTTTTGACGAAATACCCTCCTAAAATCGACTTTGGCGCAAATTGTATACCTTTTTTTTGGCTCTACTGTCCCCAAATTTTTCGCAAAATCTCACGTGAGATTTCCGTAGACCCCCCCTCCCCCTGGTGAGATCTGGTGAGATTTCGCCGGACCACCCCCTCCCCTATTTCACCTCGCGTAATTTATGGATGCCCCCTAAGAGCGCTATATCAACAGATGCCACCCATAGATATTCTTTGAGGCATTGTATTTTAGTTTGGTTCTTTATTCCGTTTAGATTTAGGGTAGACACACAGTATGTCTGAGCGGGCGTTGTTGCACTACGGTCTGCCATTTGGATCAAATGTTGTCACACAAGGTTGAAAACGAGACAGTTCTTTTTTTTTCTTTTTTTTTTCTTCCCTTTCACGTTTATTTAATAACATTTATAATCTTGCTTTTGCCTCTTATTTTCTTGACTTATCTTCTTCCTCAGTGTCATATAAGCCGTCCGACCAAAGACTTTTATTGTTCCCGCGGTCATTTCCCATTTCAACTACCTCGCTGGTCTTGTTTTCATAGTTGTTGTCTTCCTTATTGGAGTTGGCGCTTTGGGGCATTTCTTCATCAATCGTCAATTTGTAAGGTGGTTACTTTCCTGGATTTTTCAGCTAATTCTTTCGCTATCAAATCTACTCCCCTCTTATCAAGTCTCAGTCTTTTGTTATTTGGTGTATTTTCGTGCTTGCGTTCTTCCATGGGCATAATTTCTTTTTTCTCAGATGATGGCACTGTCACAGGATGTTGTTTAGCATTTTTTATAATTTCTTTTTTCTCAGTTGGTGATATTTCCAGTAAATGTAGATTAGAAGTTTGGTTATTATCTTGTCCAGTTGGATAGTTTGCTTCTTTTTCCTTCGGGGGTTCATCAGGTACTGCGTCATTATAAGGATTCTCTATTTCCATCATGATGTTGGTGGGGTCATCTGTTTCCATGCTGAGAGTAGGTTCATCATTTCTATGTACACTGGTTGATTGATTACTGTTTGCCACGATAGCGTATGATGCTTTTAAAAGTTCGCCTCTGAAAGCTGTATCAGGGGCCAAGCGCTCAGATGGTAGCTGCAGGGGTTTCTTCCTGGTGCATTCAGCCTTGAGGTGTTCGTTTGAGTTGCATATGACACACGTACGTGGTTGTCCGTCGTAAATAACGAGCGCTTTAAATCCGGCAATATCTACATACGATGGTACGTGGCACTTCAGATCTATTTTCACAGTTCTAATACCACTATCTACGACAAATCTTTTGCTACCGTATCTTTTATCGGAGGTTACACTCAAAATTGTACCAAATTTATCCAAAGCTTTTCGTATTATGTCTGTATTAATTTCAAAGGGCACATTATGGATTTTTACATGTCTTATTCCCAGGCCTGCATGTGATATGGAAACGGTGCTTACCTCGCCATTGGTGTGTACAAATTTTCTTTCTCCGTTGGTTTCCTTCAGTATTCGCAGACACTCTTCTTCATTTCGTAGCTTGACGTATATCACATTGGCCAGGAAATCCACCTGGATACCGTGTACACTTTCTTCTCGTAATCCTATTTCACTATATAACCACTCATCGATTTCAACTGCTTTCGGACGCATATATCCATACGCAAAGGAGAACTTTAGCGTTGATTTTCGTATGAATTGATTCACTTCCATATTTGTTGGTTTTCACTATACTTTGCTTTTATTTACTCTGCAGGCACTTGTCACACGTCACAGCAGGAAAAGTGTGATGCGACCGCTCGCTACGGCAGGTCGCGAGCCACTGCCATTGAGCTGGCAGTCCACTACACGGAAACACGATACGGATACGTCCATATTCAACGAGTCTGTCTATCGCCGTATTTCGAAGTTATGAGACAAAATGTGTTATTTATACAGATAATTTTTCAACCAAATGTGGACAGTATTTTTCTCCTTGTTTCAAAGGATAAGTGTGCAAAGTTACATCGAGATAGGATGAAAACTGTGGATTTGTATGAAGAACAAACAAACAAAAAAACAAACAAACCAACAAACCAACAAACAAACAAACATACATTCATCTTTATATATAAAGATTATTACTCCGTGATTCACTAAAAGTGGGTGGCGGAGGGTGCATTGCCCTAATCATAATGTTTAAACATTTGTGCATAGGAAGGGATATACGGGATATGGTAGGAGGCGCCGATGATTTATTTTAGAAACAATCCCGGCATTCGCCTGAAGTGATCTGGGAAAACCATGGAAAACCCAGATCAGGATGGACGGAGGGGTTTATCGATACCTATTCTTATCGGAATCTAAGTTTTCTCACTCGATAACCTCTTCCTATTCCACTCCCTAATCGCTCGTAGAAAAAAATAATAGAGAAATGAATCGGTTCTGGCCCTGGTTTCTCTTATCTTATTTTCTCGGTCATTCCTAGATATGAATGTAGGTGGTAGTAATACTTGTATGCTGTCATCCCGAAATAGGTAAGTCGTGAATTTTTCACTCAGCTTCCACCGAGAGCAACGTCTTCGGCGTTCCAGGTCTTCCCAACCTAACTCATTCAACATCGCACTTACGCATTCCCTACAGCTATGTGCACTGCGGAGAGGTTTGCTGTTCAAATCAGGTGTTTGGTACATTGTACGGTGACCACGCATTACCAGCCACTACAGCTCCTGCTCTGCATCCCCGACTGATGAAAATTTATTCACCTCTGGTGCTGCAAGTGGCAACCTAGTACACGAGGAGAGTCTCTGACATGTCAAAGGATATAAAATTCGTTGCTATCAGTAGACGGAGGGTAGTGAAGCTGCGTGACACTGATAATACACAGACCAAGTACTATGCAAAATATACCAAACATATTTCTAGCGTACAGTATTAGTTATTTGTCAGCTCTGACAAGACGTGAATGAAAGCGATATGTTTCAATTGAAGTTGCGATTTGCTACAGGGGCTTAATCGCAGATAACTTTAAATGTTCTTGGGAGTAACACGTGCCTTAATGACACGCTGTTTTTTATAATTGATATCAGATTCCGGTTAGGGGTGTGGGAAGATTCTCTTTTTTAGGTAAGGGTGTCAGGGATTGGAATGAGTTACCAAGAGAAATGATGAATAATTTACCGAAAACTTGAAAGAATTTAAAGATAAGATTTGTAGGTTGGTGTAGGATAGGGGGAAGTTGGGTGTGTAGGGAAATTGCCACCGGAGCCTGTGCTCCATTGCAATTAAATTAAATTCTGACATTAAAATGAACGTTGAAAAGACAGTCTTCTTTGGTTTTCACTAGTAATTGTTTGCATTATCTTAAAACATAAAGCTCATTTTGTTTTAGTACTTGTGAGATATACATTTGATTGCTATTTCAGTAAGACGGAAGATTGTAGTTTCATTAGTAACAGCTCTCAATTTCTTGTGGAGTTAGTAATAACGGAAAATGTTTGCAGTTGCTGAAAACTAGAATAATATGTTAATACTATCGTTATAAAATGCCAAAACCTAAAACTCGGTTGACGTTTTGATTCTTTGATCTTAAAGTTTCAAGTTACGGTAAAAGAATAGATTTTG
>JARYHS010009791.1:0-12001 GCA_031002005.1 Vandiemenella viatica | reverse complement strand
TAGGAGGGGCGGGAGTAGAAGGAAAGAGGTATTGGACTTCTGCAAACAAATTTAAACACAATAGTACTTTATATTTTAAAGTATACGTGTGATAAATTTCCTTCAGAATCGGATAGAAATTGTAGCTTTGTATAGATTAAGGGGATGGAAAGGGAGTAGAGGGGTTCGGCTTCTATAAACCAAATGTAGACAGTATTTTTCTGTTTGTTTTGAAGTATACATGGGCATACTTCCTTCAAAATCAGATAGAAACGGCAACTTTATATAAAGAATATAGACAGTAATTAAAGGGGTAGAAAGGGGGATAGGGTTTGCTTTTTTGTGAAAGTTATGTGGACAGTATTTTTCTTTTTCTACTTGTTTTAAAGTTCCACCGAATCGGATTAAAATGTGGATTTGTATAAAAATGAAGGGATGTAAAAAGGAGCTAGGGTAGTTTTTGGATTTTTTGGTCAGAAATCTTATCCATAAAAAATACTTTTATGTGCCAACTTTCATAAAGATCGGTCAAATGGTATCGACTGTAGCTTTATGAAAAGAAAATTGACAATAATCAAGGGGGTGAAAACGGCAGTTTTTACAAACCAAAAGTTAACATTATTTTTCTGTTTGTTTTATAGTAAAATTGTGTTATATTCTATCTAAATCGGATAAAAACTGTAGGTTTGTATAAAAATAAAGCGGTTTTAATTTGGAGAGGGGGTGGTTTTTGGATTTTTTGGTCAGAAACCTTCTTCTTGAAAAAAATACTTATAAGTGCCAACTTCCATGGTAATCGGTCAAACGGTGTCGACTGTAACTTTTTGTAAAGCACATTGAAACCATTAAGGGGGTGGAAGGAGGGAGAGGGGTTGAACTTTGGCAGAACAAATGTTGACAGGATTTTCTCTTTATTTTAAAGTATACACATGCAAAGTTCAATCACAATCAGATAAGAAATATAGTTTTATATAAAGACTAGCTGACCCGGCAATGCTTCGCTATTGCTAGACTTGAGGTAGGATTAAATGAATACATTTGAACGTTGGTATTTAGTATAGATTAGATATTTACATACAGTGCCTTGAAAAGGAATCAATTGTTTGGTTTCATAACATGTTTACCCAAGTGCATTAGGATTTTTTGTTTTTCCGTCAGGAGGGTACACGAATAATTCAGATGGTATCCCAACGCGTGAGCAAGCCACATGACAGTTGTCCATGAGAGAAGCATGGATTTTCCAAATTTAGACCACACACTTGTAATAATTGTCCCTGTGCCTTGTTTATGTTCATTGCAAATGCGAGTCTCACTGGAAATACCAAACTGTTTTTAACTCGAACGGCATTTCTGTTGTAATCATTGGGATGCGTGGCAACAGTACATCTTCTCCTTCAAAATCGGATAAAATTTGTGTGTTTTTTAAATTATGGGGTAAAGGGGATGGTTTTGGGGTAGAACGGATTGGGTTTTGTAAAACTAATGTCAACAGTTTTTCTATATTTTTAATACTTTGTGTGTGCAAAATTTCTTCGAAATCTGATAAAAGTTTGGGTTTGTGTAAAAATTAAGGGGTGGGAAGGGGGAAAGGAGATGCGTTTTTGGAAACCAAATGTAGGTTGTATTTTTCTGTTTGTTTTACAGTATACATGTGCAAATTTCCGTAGAAATCGGATAAAATCTGTAGGTTTTTTAAAATTATGGAGTGTTATTGGGAGGAGAGGGTGGTGTTTTGGAAATTTTATTTCTTAGGAACCATCCCGGACAACTCGCTAAAGTTTTACCATAATCGGTCCCCGGAAATGCTTTGCTATTTCTAGACTTGAGTTCACATATAGATTAAATGAGTACATTTGAAAGTTTGTATCTAGTAAAAATTAGATATTTATGTATAAATTATAATTACTGTTTCATTACAATTTCTAGTTTATTGCAATGGTCTTGGATATGTAATGTTTTTGGTGATTTCAGTTACACTGGCAAAGATTAAGGGGATGTAAAGGAAAGGATGGGTTGTATTTTTGGAAACCATATTTAGGCAGTATTTTTCTGTATATTTTATAGTATACATGTGTAAATTTCCATCAAAATCGGATAAAAGATGTGGCTTTTGTCTAAATTAGGGAGACTTGAAGGGGATGAGGGGGTGAAACTATATATAGTTAGTACTTTTCAATTCGTTTTAAAGTACAGTAGAACCCCAATTATCCGAACTCCGATTATCAAAATCGCTGATTATCCGAATCGCTTTTTTAATTAATACGGAAACGTACTGCGATTCAAAAAAAAATAATGATTCTTCCTACATACCACATGAAACTACTCACTGTCAAGCGGATGAGCGACTTTGCTGCTATAAAACAGATGACTACAGTCAAACAGCTTACTTTGACAGAGATGTTCAGCAAGCAATTACTTTTATTTACAGTATGGTATGTACTGTACTAACATACAACACTTGTAACTACGCTTAACATGTAAAAGTGTTGCCGTTCAATAAATTAAAAGCTCTTTTCCTTTAAATATAGTTTTTTTCTCCCATTTTCAACATACATACAGTAAGTAATTAAAATCGACTCTTTTTCGGAAAAAATATAATTATCCGAATTTTCGATTATCCGAATGGGGTCCGGTCCGAATTGATTTGGATAATTGGGGTTCTACTGTACACATGTGCAAATTTTGGTCTAAATGTGATTAAATCTGGGTATTTTTAAATTAAGGGTTGTAAAGTGATGGAGGGGGTGGTTATTCAGAATTTTTGTTTGTTAGGAACCTTCTCCGAGGCGCACTCGACAACTCACAAAGGTTTCACAGTAATCGGATAAAAATTGTGAGTTTCAATAAAAATCATTGGAAATTCAGAGGGGAGGTGGTAAAAGGGGTGAGGGATGGACTTTGGCAAAGTCATTATTTTTCTGTTTGTCTTACAGTATACGTAAGCAAAGTTCCTTCAAAATCGGGTTACATTTCAAGATTTATATAAGAGACATTCGCAAAAATTTAAAGGATGTAAAAGAGAAGAGGGGTTGGATTCTTGAAACCATATGTAGACAGTATTTTTCTGTTTGTATTAAAATATATCTGTGCATATTTCAATCAAAATTGGATGAAATCTGTGTATTTTTTAAATTATGGGGTGCTAGGGAGAAGAGGGGGGGTTGTTTTGGGGTAGAACGGGTGAGAGGGGTTGGGTTTTTGTAAAACTAATGTCTACTGTATTTGTCTAATTTTTTTTATAGTATATGCGTGCAAAGTTCCTTCCAAATCTGATAAAAAGTGTGGGTTTGTGTAAAATTTAAGGGGTGGGAAGGGGGAAAGGGGATGCGTTTTTGGAAACCAAATGTAGGCAGTATTTTTTGGTTTGTTTTAAAATACATGTGTTCAACTTTCCATCAAAATCGGATAAAATATGTAGGTTTTTAAATTATGGGGTGTTATGGGGAAGTGGAGCTGGTTTTTTGGAAATTTTATTTCTTAGGAACCATCCCGGGCGCACTCTTTAAAAATCACCAAAGTTTTACCGTAATCGGATGAACGGTTTAGTAGCGCATAGAGAAGATACAAAGAAAAGTACATTCATTTAGGGGGGTGGGAAGGGGGAGAGGGGTCGTTTTTTTTTGAAACCATAAGTAAAAAGTCTTTTTCTGTTTGTTTTAAAGTACATCTGTGCCAATTTCCATCAAAATCTGATAAAATCTGTGTGTTTTTTAAATTATGGGGTGTTAGGGGGTAGAGGGGGTGGTTTTGGGGTAGAACGGGTGAGAGGTGTTGGGTTTATGTAAAACTAATGTCTGCAGTATTTTTCTATTTTTTAAATGGTATATGCATGCAAAGTTCCTTCGAAATATGATAAAAAGTGTAGATTTATGTAAAAATTAAGGGGTGGGAAGGGGGAAAGGGGGTGCGTTTTTGGAAACCAAATGTAGGCAGTGTTTTTCTGTTTATTTTAAAGTATATGTGTAAATTTCCGTACAAATCGGATAAAATGTGTAGGTATTTAGATTACGGGGTGCTATGGGGAAGAGGGGGTGGTTTTTTGGAAATTTTATTTCTTAGGAACCATCCCGGACGCGCACTCGACAACTCACCAAAGTTTCACCGTAATCGGACTAACGGTTTAGGAGCGCATAGAGGACAAACAGACAGACAGACAGACAGACATTGATTTTTATATAATAGAATAGCTGACCCGGCAATGCTTCGCTATTGCTAGACTTGAGGTAGATTAAATGAATACATTTGAACGTTTGTATTTAGTAAAGAATAGATATTTATGTATAAATTGTAATTACTGATTGTTTCAATTTCTAGTTTATTGCAATGGTCTTGGAAATGTAATGTTTTTGGTGATTCCAGTTACACTGGCAAAAATTGAGGGGATGTATAGGGAAAGAGGGGTTGTATTTTTGGAAACCATATTTAGGTAGTATTTTTCTGTATATTTTATAGTATACATGTATCAATTTCCATCAAAATCGGATAAAAGATGTGGGTTTGTCTAAATTAGGGAGACGTGAAGGGGATGAGGGGTTGAAACTATATGTAGGCAGTACTTTTCAATTCGTTTTAAAGTATACGTGTGCAAATTTTTGTCTAAATATGATTAAATCTGGGTATGTTTAAATTAAGGGCTGTAAAGTGCTGGAGGGGGTGGTTTTTCTGAATTTTTATTTCTTAGGAACCTTCTCCGACGCGCACTCGACAACTCACAAATATTTCACAGTAATCGGATAAAACTTGTGGGTTTCAATAAAAATCATTGGAAATTGAGAAGGGAGGTGGTAAAAGGGGAGAGGGATGGACTTTGGCAAAGACATTATTTTTCTGTTTGTTTTAAAGTACACGTAAGCAAAGTTCCTTCAAAATCAGGTTACAATTCTAGCTTTAAATAAGAGACATTCGCAAAAATTTAAGGGATGTAAAAGGAAAGAGGGGTTTGATTTTTGAAACCATATGAGTTGAGTATTTTTCTGTTTGTTTTAAAATATATCTGTGCCAATTACCATCAAATCTGATAAAATCTGTTTAAATTATGGGGTGCTAGGGGGAAGAGGGGGTGGTATTGGGGTAGAACGGGTGAGAGGGGTTGGGTTTTTGTAAAACTAATGTCTACAGTATTTTTCTATTTTTTTAATGGTATATCCGTGCATAGTTCCTTCGAAATCTGATAAAAAGTGTGGGTTTGTGTAAAAGTTAAGGGGTGGGAAGGAGAAAAGGGGATGCGTTTTTGGAAACCAAATGTAGGCAGTATTTTTCTCTTTGTTTTAAAGTATATGTGTTCACATTTCCATCAAAAAAGGATAAAATCTGTAGGTTTTTCAATTATGGGGCGTTATGGGGAAGAGGGGGTGGTTTTTTGGTAATTTTTTTTCTTAGGAACCATCACGGACGCACACTTGACAAATCACCAAAGTTATACCGTAATCGGATGAACAGTTTAGTAGCGCATAGAGAAGATACAAAGAAAAGTACATTCATTAAGGGGGTGGCAAGGGGGTAGGAGGGTTTTTTTAAACCATTTGTAGAAAGTATTTTTCTGTTTGTTTTAAGGTATATCTGTGCCAATTTCCATCAAAATCGGATAAAATCTGTGTTTTTTTTAAATTATGGGGTGCTAAGGGGAAGTGGGGGTAGTTTTGGGGTAGAAAGGTTGAGAGGGGTTGGGTTTATGTAAAACAATATCTACAGTATTTTTCTATTTTTTTTTTAATGGTATATGCATACAAAGTTCCTTCGAAATCTAATAAAAAGTGTGGGTTTGTGTAAAAGTTAAGGGGTGGGAAGGGGGAAGGGGGATGCTGTTTTGGAAACCAAATGTAGGCAGTATTTTTCTGTTTGTTTTAAAGTATATGTGTTCAAATGTCCATCAAAATCGGATAAAATCTGCAGGTTTTTAAATTATGGGTTGTTATGCGGAAGAGGGGGTGGTTTTTTGGTAATTTTTTTTTCTTAGGAACAATCACGGATGCACACTTCACAAATCACCAAAGTTTTACCGTAATCGGATGAACGGTTTAGTAGCGTATAGAGAAGATACAAAGAAAAGTACATTCATTAAGGGGGTGACAAGGGGGAGAGGGTTTTTTTTTTTTTAAACCATTTGTAGAAAGTATTTTTCTGTTTGTTTTAAAGTATATCTGTGCCAATTTCCATCAAAATCGGATAAAATCTGTGTGTTTTTTTAAATTATGGGGTGCTAAGGGGAAGAGGGGGTAGTTTTGGGGTAGAACAGGTGAGAGGGTTTGGGTTTATGTAAAACTAATATCTACAGTATTTTTCTATTTTTTTTTTTATTGGTATATGCCTACAAAGTTCCTTCGAAGTGTGGGCTTGTGTAAAAGTTAAGGAGTGGGAAGGGGAAAGGGGTTGCGTTTTTGGAAACCAAATGTAGACAGTATTTTTCTGTTTGTTTTAGAGTATATGTGTTCACATTTCCTTCAAATCGGATAAAATCTGAAGGTTTTTTTTAAATTATGGGGTGTTATGGGAAGTTTTTCAAACCAAATGTAGGCAGTATTTTTCTGTTTGTTTTAGAGTATATGTGTTCACATTTCCTTCAAAATCGGATAAAATCTGAAGGTTTTTTTAAATTATGGGGTGTTATGGGAAGTTTCACCGTAATCGGACTAAGTTCATGGGTATGTTTAAATTAAGGGGTGGAGGTTTTTTTTTTCTTCTTCTCAGGAACCATCCCAGACGTGTTCTCTACAACTCAACAGAGTTTCATCATAATCGGATAAAAATTTGGGGATTTTGATAAATATCATTGCAAATTAAGAGGGAAGGGGGTAAAAGGGAAGAGGGGTGGGATTAGGATAACCAAATTAACGTAGTATTTTCCTGCTTGTTTTAAAGTTTATGTTTGTTAAAGATCCTTCAAAATCAGGTAAAAACTGTACCTTTATATATGGCACAGTAGCAAAAAATTAAGGGGATGTAAAGGGGACAAAGGGGTTGCCTTTTTGGAATCCATATGTACACAGTATTCTTCTGTTTGTTTTAAAGTATACATGTTCAAATTTTCATAGAAATTGGATAAAATCTGTGTATTTGTTTAAATTAGGGGGATGTGAAGGGGTATGAGTGATGGCGTTTTTGGAAACCATACTTAGGCAATATTTTTCAATTTGTTTTAAAGTATATTTGTGTAAATTTCCATAAAAATCTGATAAAATCTGTAGGTTTTCTTAATTTATGGGGAGTAGTAGGAAAGAGGGGCTGGTTTTGGGGTGAAAAAGGGGAGAGGGATTGTGTTTTGGAAAAACTTAATGTCTACAGTATTTTTCTATTTTTTAAAAAGTATATGTGTACAAAGTTCTATCCAAATCGGATAAAAAGTGAAGGTTTATGTAGAAATTATGGGATGGGAAGGGGGAGATGGGATGCATTTTTAGAAACCAAATGTAGACTGTATTTTTCTGTTTGTTTTACAATACACATGTGCAAATTTCAGTAAATATCGGATAAAATGTGTTGGGTTGTTTAAATTATGGGGTATTATGGGGAAGAAGGGTTGTGTTTTTTGAAACCATATTGAAGGCAGTATTTTTCTGTTTGTCTGAAAGTATATGTGTTCCAATTTCCATCAAAATCAGATAAAATCTGTGGGTTTTTAAATTATGGGGTGCAAGGGGGAAGAGAGGGTGGTTTTGGAGTAAAAAGGGTGAGAGCGATTGGGTTTTTGTAAAATTAATATCTACAGTATTTTTCTAGTTTATTAATACTATATGCGTGTAAAGTTCCATCGAAATCTGATAAAAAGTGTGGGTTTGTGTAAAAATTAAGGGGTGCGAATGGGGAAAGGGGGTGCGTTTTTGGAATCCAAATGTAGACAGTGGTTTTCTGTTTATTTTAAAGTATATGTGTGCAAATTTTCATACAAATCAAATAAAATCTGTAAGTTTTTTCAATTATGGGGTGTTATGGGGAAGAGGGGGTGGTTTTTTGGAAATTTTATTTCTTAGGAACCACCCCGGACACGCATTCGACAACTCACCAAAGTTTCACCGTAATCGGACGAACGGTTTAGGAGTGCATAGAGGACAGACAGACAGACAGACATTGATTTTTATATAATAGACTAGCTGACCCGGCAATGCTTCGCTATTGCTAGACTTGAGGTAGATTAAATGAATACATTTGAACGTTTGAATTTAGTAAATATTAGATATTTAAGTATAAATTGTAATTACTGTTTCATTCAATTTCTAGTTTATTACAATGGTCTTGGAAATGCATTGTTTTTGGTGATTCCAGTTACACTGGCAAAAATTAAGGGAACGTAAAACGAAATAGGGGTTGTATTTTTGGAAACCACATTTACTCAGTATTTTTCTGTATATTTTATAGTATACATGTGCAAATTTCCATCAAAATCGGATAAAAGATGTGGGTTTGTCTAAATTAGGGAGACGTGAAGGGGATGAGGGGGTGAAACTGTATGTAGGCAGTACTTTTCAATTCGTTTTAAAGTATATTTTTGCAAATCTCAGTCTAATTATTATTAAATCTGCATATGTTTAAATTAATTATTGTAAAGTGCTGAATTTTTATTTCTTTTGAACCTTCTTCGACGCACACTCGACAACTCACAAAGGTTTCACAGTAATTGGATAAATCTTGTGGGTTTCAATAAAAATCATTGGAAATTCAGAGGAGAGGTGGTAGAAGGGGAGAGGGATGGACTTTGGCAAAGACATTATTTTTCTGTTTGTTCTAATGTACACGTAAGCAAAGTTCCTTCAAAATCGGGTTAAAATTATAGCTTTATATAAGAGACACTCGCAAAAATTTAAGGGATGTAAAAGGGAAGAGGGGTTGGATTTTTTAAACCATATGTAGACAGTATTTTTCTGTTTGTTTTAAAGTATATCTGTGTCAATTTCCATCAAAATTGGATAAAATCTGTGTATTTTTTAAATTATAGGGTGCACGGGGCAAGAGTAGGTGGTTTTGGGGTAGAACGGGTGAGAGGGGTTGGGTTTTTGAAAAATTAATGTCTACAGTATTTTTCAATTTTTTTAATGGTATATGTGTACAAAGTTCCTTCTAACTCTGTTAAAAAGTGTAGGTGTGTAAAAGGGGCGGGAAGGGGATGCGTTTTTGGAAACCAAATGTAGGCAGTATTATTCTGTTTGTTTTGAAGTATGTGTGTTAAAATTTCCATCAAAATCGGATAAAATCTGTAGGTTTTTAAATTATGGGGTGTTGTGGGGAAGAGGGGGTGGTTTTTTGGAAATTTTATTTCTTCGAAACCATCCCGGACGAACACTTGAGAACTCACCAAAGTTTTACCGTAATCGGATGAACAGTTTAGTAGCGCATAGAGAAGATACAAAGTACATTAAGGGGGTGGGAAGGGGAAAAGGGGTTGTGTTTTTTGAAACCATATGTAAACAGTATTTTTCTGTTTGTTTTAAAGTAAATGTGTGCCAATTTCCATCAAAATCGGATAAAATCTGTTGGTTTTTATAAATTATGGGGTGGAAGGGGGAAGAGGGGATGGTTTTGGGGTAGAAATGGTGAGAGGTAAAACTAATGTCTACAATATTTTTCTATTTTTTTTAATAGTATATGCATGCAAAGCTCCTTCGAAATCTGATAAAAAGTGTGGGTTTGTGTAAAAATTAAGGGGTGGGAAGGGGGAAAGGGCATGCGTTTTTGGAAACCAAACATAGCCAGAATTTTTCTGTTTGTTTTAAAATATATGTGTTCAAATTTCCATCAAAATCGGATAAAATCTGTAGGTTTTTTCAATTATGGGGTGTTATGGGGAAGAGGGGGTGGTTATTTTGGAAATTTTATTTCTTAGGAACCATCCCAGCGGCACACTTGAAAAATCACCAAAGTTTTACCGTAATCGGATGAACGGTTTAGTAGCGCATAGAGAAGATACAAAGAAAAGTATATTCATTTAGGGGGGTGGTAAGGGGGACAGGGGTTGTATTTTTTGAAACCATAGGTAAACAGTTTTTTTCTGTTTGTTTTAAAGTATATCTGTGCCAATTTACATCAAAATCGGATAAAATCTGTGTGTTTTTTAAATTATGGGGTGTTAGGGGGTAGAGGGGGTGGTTTTGGGGTAGAATGGGTGAGAGGAGTTGGGTTTATGTAAAACTAATGTCTGCAGTATTTTTTTTTTAAATGGTATATGCGTGCAAAGTTCCTTCGAAATATGATAAAAATTGTAGGTTTGTGTAAAAATTAAGGGATGGGAAGGGGGAAAGGGTGTGCGTTTTTGGAAACCAAATGTAGGCAGTGTTTTTCTGTTTATTTTAAAGTATGTGTGTGCAAATTTCCGTACAAATCGGATAAAATCTGTAGGTTTTTAGATTATGGGGTGCTATGGGGAAGAGGGGGTGGTTTTTTGGAAATTTTATTTCTTAGGAACCATCCCGGACGCGCACTGGACTAACTCACCAAAGTTTCACCGTAATCGGACGAACGGTTTAGGAGCGCATAGAGGACAAGACAGACAGACAGACAGATATTGATTTTTATATATTAAGATTACTGTACAGCCACATTGTCATCGCATTGCTTATTTGAGGGAAAATGATAAAAATCATCCAGAAACATGTTGGATGAAATAAAAGCAGAATTCTTTTTTAGTCAGCCAATGCCATTTAAAACCAAGACAAGTAGTTAAATAAAATCTGATTCCTAATACTTTGGAATGAAATCAGCCTTTGTGTATTTCTGTAACGATCTTTTTGATTTAAATACTATAACAGTTTCTATAAATACCATGTGGACAACCTAAAATAAAAGCTTCTGTCTTTGATTAACAGTATGTCCTATTTCAGATTTATGGTGGACACTAATATAGTGGGGTGCAGCTGGGTTCAGCTTCCTGCTGGAAAATGGAGACCACGTCTCGATAGTCAAATCCAGTCCCGGTGTCAGATTGAGATTGACATATCGTGGGAAGATTTGATTGCACACCCACCTGAGGGTGAATGGAGCAAAGTAGCCCCTTTCCGGATACTTAGTTTCGATATTGAATGTGCTGGAAGAAAAGGTATTCCGTTGCCAATTTTACTCTGAAGTTTTCTGTTTCCACAAAAAAAAAAAAAAAAAAAAAAAAAAAAAAAAAAAAAAAATTAGTAGTTGAGATGTTCATTCCTATAGAACTTGTATTCTCTGTGTAATTTTCTGCAATGTAACCATTAGGTGTTATCATTTTAATCAAGTTTTGAGAGAATTAGTTATAAGTGGTGATTATAACTCTGTTTCTATAATCTCGAAAGTACTTTGTTTTGTAGGAATTTTTCTTCATCAACTAATTATGAAACTTTTTTTTTTTTTGCAGGAATATTTCCTGAGCCAAATCATGATCCAGTTATTCAGATAGCAAATATGGTTATTCGACAGGGTGAACACGAACCATTCCTTCGTATTGTATTTACGCTTGATACATGTGCCCCTATAGTTGGTTGTGGAGTTCTGAGTTTTGAAAAAGAAACAAAGATGTTGGAGGTAATGTTATTGGCAATAAATAATGTGTTGTCTAAGTACCAATTTTTTATTTATGTTTAATGATGATATTTTTCATTTTCAGAAATGGGCAGAGTTTGTTCGAGAAGTTGATCCAGATATTTTTACTGGTTACAATATTAATAATTTTGATTTTCCATATCTTATTAACAGGGCTAATCATCTGAATGCAAGAAATTTTAATTACCTTGGAAGGATTAAGAATATTAAGTAAGTGATCAATTTAATTTTTTAATTGTTGGAAAAAATTATTTCAAAATTGGCTTCATTTCTATTTATATTCCATATAGATCTGTAATCAAGGAACAAGTGCTTCAGAGCAAACAAATGGGGCGGAGGGAGAACAAAAGCGTTAATCTTGAAGGTCGTGTGCCATTTGACCTTCTCTTGGTGAGTTGTCACTTACAGTTGTGTAATAGTTTTCATTTCATACTATAGAAATGAACTTTCTGAGATATGTGTAGTTATTTGAAAATTGGATCAAGATCTAATTTTTTGGCTCCATTTAGAGTCCTATCCTATT
>JARYHS010009789.1:0-13000 GCA_031002005.1 Vandiemenella viatica | reverse complement strand
AAATAATGATACTTTGGCCTTTAAGGGTCGAATTTAGAAAAATTCCGTTCTTAAGATATTATTATTATTACGCGATTTCTGTGGAAGTAAGCACAATAAAATACACAATATATAGGCTATATGGAAAATCGTTGACTTCATGCTTTGAAAGAGCGCTGTGACAGAATTTTATACTAAATTATGTTTTACTAAAGATTTTTGATATAGCCAATCGATGGTAAGTGCGCAATAACATTCAAATGATGTATTCATGATATAACTTTTCATTTTCCAAGCATCTCAGCGATCAGATTTATATCTCTGAGTGCCTGCTGATTGTTTTGTTATCACTGATTCCATCTCCCATTATGTGTGTGACAGCGAGTTAAAGAGTTACTCTTCAGATTATGTGAAAGCAGCAAAGGTACTTTGGAAAATTTCCACCTAATTTGACGGTAGATAACAACTTGAAATGCACGTAGACTATTGTATCTGTTCACTTTCAATTGATCTCTTTTTTTTTTCTTATGGTTTTAGCCTCGTCGACGTCTAGGTCATTATAGGCGGGATGGGACTATGGACGAGGAACGGGAAGCAATTCGGCCGTGGCTTCCCGGTATTCGCCTGGAGTGATTTGGGTAAACTGTGGAAAAGCCAAATCTGGATGAACGGACGGGGATTCGAACCCGCGTCCTCCCGAATGCGAGGCCAGAGCGTTAACCGCTCAACCCGTACGTTGGGTCCTTTCATCTGTAAGTGGACTAGACACCAACCAATCAGAATGTAAATGCTCCAGTATTGCTGTATTCCTCTTAGTTGTACCACACTGCTTGCTCCAAACCAAAGTTGACACCAATAATTCAACTCGTAGCCGATACGTGGATTAAATTACAATATGCAACAACGACACAAATAGAAACTCATCTCTATATACATAGGAAGTATGGAGGAAGAAATATAGGTAGGTCAGCAAGAAATAAAAAAAATCGAATCGAATGATTTACTTGATTCCAGAAAATATAATTGCACTTTAAAACGTAGAACAGATTTGAGACGAGGTAGGAATCTGGTAAGACGAGGTTGGATAGCACCGGACATTTAAAGTTCTAACAAACCAACCCCGCTGCGTCGGTGAAACTTCACTGTGAATTCGCACCCTGTAGTGTAAACACAAATGCAACTGAGCCGCGCCTTAGTGAGTTCCACATTAGTGTGGGTTTCGATGCTGGCATAAGTTTCTCGTCGCTCCTGTCTAAATTGGTTGGAGATTGTGGAATATGATGCGTCAAATAAACGCATAGTAACGCGGGCTCGAAAAATTCAAAAGGGCGAGATTTCAACATCTTCACCACATAAAAAAATGTGGAGAGAAAGGGCAAAAAAAGTAAAGGTTGTAAAAATGGCGGAGCGAAAAAATAAAAAGGTAAAGGCGCTATAAATACGTTGAATAGAAAGTCAAGTGTTGGAAGTCTTTCCCAAGCAAATCAAGTAAAACAGACCGAATGCATCGTACGTGGAGACATTTTTGAAGAAGACTGGATTCAGTGCTATGAAGCAAAGACAGGGCCCATGAAGATTGTGTTTATATAGATTCTTCTGATACCCATTATTATTGTGATTTTTGTAAGGCCAAAAAGCGATTAGGCCACAATGTATTACTGTGCACGGGGCTACCCGACAACTTTTGTGTTGCCAAAAAAGTAAGGCGAAAGCGTTTTAAAGTTAATTCCCCGAAAAATGTTACGATTTCTAACTTCTAATTAATATGACTGCAGATGTTCCCAGTTTAATTTTGAGATTATATTGAAGACGGAAAATGTGTTTATTTTTTATTGTATTTATTTATTTATTTTTTCAATTAATTTTAAGTGTGCGGTGCTACCCGAACATCCCCTACCAAGTTCTGATGTATTAAAGTCATTTTACGTTAAAACACATTGTGTTTTTTTAATTAAATAAAAAGTGGCTCCTCGGGCTGCAGGGAAACAGTTTACATTACCGCAGCGCCTGCCAGGGAGAAACGCAACCAGCCGCACACTACAGTCGCTTTGGTATCGGCAGTTTGAGGGGTTACATACAGACGAAATTATTCAACCCCTATCTAACATTGTCTTAGTATCAGGCACCTAAAATGTCAAAGAAACTTACGATGACTGCATTCTGAGATAATATCTACACTTCTCCTTCTTCTTTTTGTGTCGACGACAGTATCAGATACAAGGAAGTTTTCCCGCCAGTGCAGAATCTACTCCATTGTAGTACTATTAGTGATTGTTCGAACCGAAAATAGTTAGGCGCCAGAGATCACACTGCATCCTAGATGAACACTCATTTACGATATGCCCGCCAGAGATCACTCTTTAACAATGATAAACACTAGACTCTATGGATTATGTTCACACTGTATTTTGCCTACGTTACTTCTGTTATTTATATCTTCATTTTTCTGAAATATAGCGCATTATGACAGACATAAAACGCCAATCAAGCCACTACGTCAAAGATTAACACACGAATGAGTGCAACGAATGTGGGGAATTTACTTCACGTTGAAGTTACAAAGATACTACGTTTCTTCTTCTGCTTAGGTGGTGGTTCGAATCCCCATCCGCCCATCCAGATTTCAGTTTTTCACGGTTTACCGAAATCACTCCATGGGAATGCCGGGATGGTTCCTTAAAAAAACCATTAGTGAATTCCTTCCCATCCCTTGGCCCTTATCCTTTAGCTCACCTAAAGACGAACATACGTAAAGTCACAACCCCCCAAAAACTTAAACAACATTATTCCATTTCGTTTCTTCCGGAACGTTTTAACACAAAAATACCTGGTACATCGCTAGTTCCTGACAACTGTTGACTTCCAAATCAAGATTTGCCTTCTGAGTATCCTAGTGGATATCTTCATTTGATCGGTATCCTTTCACCCGCAAATATCGTTCGCTCAGGTATGCCACAAGTGCCATGACAAAAACAAACGCATCAACTTGCTATTTAAAATTGTATCTTTCTCCGGGGATCGCGCGGAAACTACCGAACCAATTTGACAAACCAGGGGAGGCCAACTCACGGCCCTTGGGCCGCATGAGGCCCGCCTTGAACATTTTTGCAGCCCACGAGATTCATCGCACTTTTACAAAATATATTTATTTTACAATGGTCAAATTAGTGAAAATCAATGTATTAAAAAATTAAAAATTTTTTGTGCATCCATAAATTAAAATATTAAGTATCTAAATTATGGGAAAAAATAACTTTGATGTTAAAAGAATTATCATACGAATATATGACAATATTGTCTGTTAATATTTATGAGTTTAATATTTATTAGCGTTTGTCACTTGTTCTTCCATTTTGTTTAGCTCTATTTTGTCAATTTTTCGACACTCATGTTATTTTATTTTCAACCATTTACATGCAACCGCTTTTTGAAGTAAACAGAAAAAAGAAAAAAACTATTTTCAGGTTGCTATGTATTTCGTTTAAAATATTTTTTGACGATATACAAATACAGAAACGACGAAGATAAAATGAATAAAATAATAATACGTAGTTCAAATGAAAATGCACCAAAACAATGAACTTATTAACAGAAAGTGAAAAAAATAATGTGTGAATGGGGGCTTTCCTGACGTATGATTGCAGAGAAGTCTTCTCGGGTGTACAGCCGTATTGTGTTGTGAAAAGACAATCCGTCTGTAGACCCGTGAAGACTACATTTCGAGAAAAAACTCGTATTCGGGCATCCAGATTTGGGTTTTCCATGGTTTCCACAAATCACTCCAGGCAAATGCCGGGATGCTTCCTCCAAAAGGCCAGGCCGAATTCCTTCCCATTCCTTGCCCCCCATCCTTTCCCGTGTCTAAAGTAGAGATGGGTCGTTCGTGAGTGAATCAGCTCTTTAGAACAGTTCTTTTGAAAGAGCGAGTGAGCAGTCGCTCACTAAAAGTGAGCGGTAGTTCTTCTTGGAAGCCGTAATGACGGTGGTGTGTCGGCGTCGATTGAACTTCAGTCGAGTGGGCGCAGACAATGTCGGTTTCGGCTTTGCCATTCTCGCCCGACCCTTGTTTGTTCTCTGTTCCACGCCGTTCATTGTTTATCCACTCCGCTATGAAGAATAAGAAACGCCGAAGATCGAGAAGAGCTAGTTCGTTCGCGACGTTCGATTCAATCGCTCAGCACAGCTCGGAGCAGTGCCACTGGAGAGCTAGTTCTTTACCGCTCCGCTAACCGCTTCTCTTTCTCTCTCTCCCTGGTAAGCGTTATGCCATATGTTATTTTAAGTTATTAATCTAAACTACGATCCAAGTGTATTTAAATGACCACTATAAACGTTTAAACATAATCGTAACACCAAATATTTATCGATACGTTTTCCATAGATTTGAGTGTTTATTTCAAGTTTCCCCTTGTCTGTAACAGGTCAAGAAAATGAGCAGACTTACCAGTGATGTTTGGTATCATTTCGAAAAGAACGAGAAGGACAAGAAAGGGAAATGCAACTATTCCAAGGCGATTTTATCTATATTGTCAGGATCGACGACCAATTTGAAGAGACACCTTAAGACTTTGCACCGGTCGATACCATTAAAACGCGAGGGAAATCACGTTCGCCTTCAGTGGATGACTCCGGGGTTAGAACTTCTCATCGAAGTGACTCTAATCCACTCCCAAAAGCAAGTAGTTCTAATCAGGGGCGGCATTTCATGTTGAACCCGGGTGGGTAGTCAGGCAGTTAGTAGGGGGAGGGGGGAGGGGGAGGTGGAAAGGCGGGGGAGATTCGCTTGAAAATGTTATTTGGTTATCTTACCTAAAACAATAATATAAATGAAGTTAAAGACATAATTTATTCAAGATAAATTTAGTTTTATACAAAAATTATATTTTTAATTTACTATTCAGTATTAATTGCGCAATGCAAAAACTATGCTGCGCTATGCTTGTCTGGAAATGAACAGATTCAACAATTTATCCAATTTTGTTCGTCTGTCAGATTGCCATATACATGTAATATTGCGATATTATTGAGTCTGTTTTGAAATATTGTCGACCCTGGGTAAGAGTTGGTGTAAGCAGAAAACTTCATTCATTCGAACAGGACGACCCAGTAATCGTGACGAGTAGTGCACAATCTCTGGTATGAGCCTTCTAATCTGTTTGTACTTTTGTGAAAAATCTACAACTCCTATCATATTTTTTGCCTTCTGATCTTGCCTTTTCAAAAGTTGCAAAAACATACCTCTATCACTCAGAAATCTTTCTTGGTAAAAATCATGGTTATAGAAATTTACAATTATTTCAGTATTTGCGGGCTGTCCCACAGCGAATCATTTTCACGATTTTAAGAAGTGGGTGGAATCGTTGTGGAATAGACTGTTCAACGGCAAGAGTACTTGATCATAAACTTCAATATAAGATTTACGAAAAAAATCTTGAGGTGTTTCGAATCGAAGATCTTTGCTTCCACCTAGGTCAAAGCGATGGGAATTTTACGCTGATGTGGGATTTGTGGTTTGTTGATTTCAAAGTTAGTGACTGCATACTTTTCCACCAAATTCCTTCGAATTTTGAATCTCGAACACAGTACAAAACGTCGATGGTTGCTTCTATCTTCTCACACGATCCAATAACATATACGTAGATTCGATTACTGGAGATCTGCATTCAAAATTTTGAAGCGATTAAAAATTTCTATCGTCATCGTTAAATAGAAAATACACTACAACGATTCCATGTAGGAGTAAAATCCAGAAGCGTTTGCAGCGACAGCGGTATCTACTTCTCTGTTGCAGCATGAGCGTATAAAAATTGTATACGCTGCTGATAATTTTCTCATACTGATTCTCATTAACCATCTGTAAAAAATGTATAGATATGGTTACATATAAAAGCATGATTTAAAAAATTGGATTTAACGTGTAATCCTTAGAAATAACTTGCTGGACAATAGGTTGCAAAAAAGGCAAATCATCATTAGTTCCTTTTTACATTCCGATTTGCAGTTACTTCAACTGTCCAAGTCGTTTCGGCAAGTCTCGCATGAAGTTTGCCAAATCTTTTATATTATTGCTGTTATAACTCTCTCAATTCCATCTCGTACAGCAAGATTGAGATTTTGGGCAGTACAATGCACAAATAAAGCTCGAGCCTCTTCATTGCGCATTCGTGACTGAAATCCTGTTATTTTTACATAAACATTAAAAGCCTCTTCGTATCCTTGGCGAAAATGTCAATGGCCAGATCATATATGATTTCTGCTTTGGTGTTCGCAGTTGAATACAATCCAATAAAATGTTCACTTGCAATGAAATCATTCGAAATGATTCTCAGGCAAGACAATGCTATTTCTTCCATGATTCCAGACTATAGTGTAGTAGCCATCGAATCAAGAATTTCATTATGACAGTCATTATGAAGCCATTTGTAACCATCTCTTTCCAGCCACTATTTTATATCAGTCACATCTTCAGCTCGAGATTTTAAAAATCTCATGAATTTACATCGCTGTTGGCTCCTCTCACAAAAAAGAAAACCTCTTGTCTCGCCAAGGTCTTCAACATCTGTTTTGAATGAGCCGTTGGTATCGATTAATGCTTCAGCGTAGTTGGTATGAAGAGTACTAATGCCGTGAGAGTTTAACCGCTAATTATGTATTTTTTTGTATAACCAGTAGTGTGTCTCAAAATGAAACCAAGTCAGATCTGGAGAAAAAAATTAATCTTTGGTAAAGTGAACATTATGGGGAAAAGAATTTCTGCCAATCTACCATTGTTTTAGAAAGTCATTTGAAATGTATACTTCCAGAATTTGAGGAGTGTGAGAAACTAAATGCAGTTCTTACGTTGTAGGAACAAGAAAGGAAATATCAATGTCAGTCTGGTTCAGTAGCTGAATCAAATACGACTTCCATCAAAAGAAGAGCCTCCTAAGTGGTGCTAAATTAGCACTCACAAATTTCCATATTATTGTCATTACTCCGCCTATCAGTGCTGCTAGCGAAAAAATGTTGAGTGAAGCAGCATTAATTAATGGTGAAAAAAGAAGCAATTTAAAATAGAAAAAGGCTGCTAAGCTTTTGTTTTTAAATTTTAACTTTCCATTTTTAACTTTCGAATATTAGTTACAACTATTAGAAAACTATTATTATTATTTACTTTAAAGTCAGCTACTCCCTGAATGATTATTAAAATAAACATTATTTCACTTGAGATTTTTGTTAAATAGAAGTAACTAGGAAGTAAATTAAGAGCAGTGACACCAATTTACATTTTTTACAAAATTTTCATATAACTTCTGCTTCTGTTTCCGCTTCCATAATATAACTTCCGTTTCATCTCTAGAATATACGCGTGAATATTCATTACCAATATACTTGTGGATATAGTGAAGAACAAAAATAAGACTTGTCACCTGTCTGAAGAAGGCCATCTTTCAAAGTTCCAATGGACCTACGTCTAAGGGCGGTGTAAATTTATCCCCCACGTGTTGTTGTCTTCTAGCATTATTTACACTTGATTCGTTTCTCCTTTACCATTTGACCAAGAATTTATCCTTATGAACTTTTTTGGCGATAATACACACAGATTTAGCCAAAACTAAGACGGTTTTCACGCATGACGGTTTTGAATGTACGACATTTTACCGTAGCATTCTTGCTTTCATGCAAACGAGCTCAGTGGCGATAGCTAGGTTGGATATCTCCATTGAAACATCGAAGGAATTTTGCGCTTCCCTCATGGCATTGTTGTGGGTACATAGCCTATTTTACACGCTTTTTGAATAATGAAACTAATATGCTTAGCTGTTATGGTCTCTCATTCTTTATATTATTTCTTCCCTTTATGCACTCTCAGTCACTCTCAAATTCCGGGTGGGTAAAATACCCACCCGGAGTTTCCCAGGTGGGTACTGCTACCCACCATACCCACGTTATCCGCCGGCCGTGGTTCTAATGCCAGTGCCTCCACGTTTTCTCTGGAATGGTGCAGCTTGGACGACACCATGGCTCGGAGACCGTCACCGTTATCGACGCCGCGGTTTGCTGAGACATCGATGAATACATTCGTCGATGTAAATCAACCAATCTCAATTACTCGGAAACGGGCTTTAGATATTCAGTTACTAAAATTGATGTGTAAAGAATATCACCCCTTCTCTCTTGTCGAGGATGAGGAATTTCAGAAATTCATAAGAATTAGAGATGGAGCAGACGCTCACTTAAAGTGAACGGCTGTTCTTCTAAGCTAAAAAAAGGTCTACTATTTGTATTGAAGTCTACATAAGGGGGTATTTTCAACGGAAAGTGGGGGTATAACCGGATTGTGAGGGGTGAGACCTAAAAAAAAAAGGTCTCAAATAAAACTGAGCTACTGAGCAAGTGAACCATTCAAAAGAACTAGTTCTTTTCATTGAGTGATCAAATGAACAACCGCTCTTTTTACTGAATCACTTTGCCCATCTCTAGTCTAAAGACCTCGCTGTTGAGAGACATAAAGAAGTTTAAAAAAAACCAAAAAAAACGTCTTCTGACAACTGTTTTTATTATTAACTTTCATCTACCAGTCACGTTTCGCCCTTCTGGAGTGGGGCATCGTCAGTGGCTATAAATAACATAATATTATGATCGTATTTGTGTATGCGAATTAAGTGCATTAATTATATACATATATTCATGTTGTAATATTGTAACGTCTGTACGTTCAGTCTGCTATAATTATTCTATATATTGTTTCCATAGTATCTGTGTTAAACATAAATACACTTCTTAATACTAATTTATCTGTATGGTTACAAGCTTTATGTACATACACTCTACTTACTAAAAATTGTAGCGGCTAGCACATATCAGTCCGGAATAGCACCTTCCCCGTTTTTCTGCACCGTTGCTTCTTCCTACAGCTTAGCATTATTTCCTTTAATATTGCTCACTTCACTCTACTTATATAATTTGCTGTTAAATTGCACTTTTAACTACACCAAACTATTTATAATATCTACAGCGACGTGTTTGTTTTGTACGTACAGTTGTACCAACCTATTTCTGTTGTTTATTGCTTTGTTCACTCTATGTTAAATTATATCTTTTGTTTTTGTGATTATCTTAACTATTTTTTTTGTGATTCGTGTGTGACTGTGTCGGTTTTCATGTGTTGTGGTGTTTTCTGTTGCTTTGCTTAGTGTTTTGTTTATTAAATTTGTGAATTCATTTAACACTGTTTCTCCCTGTGAATTTGATAACTTTCTATCAATTTTAATTATTGTTTCCTGTAGTTCTTGATTTTTAGAATTTTTATATCTGTTTGTATAGTTGTGGGCGGGTGATTGTTATCTAATAAATGCTCGGCAAATGTCGAATGGTTTGTGCATTTTATGGCTCCTGCTTGACAATTTCTGACCGGGGGGGGGGGGGGGGGAAAGAAAGATTATAACCCGGGTCAGATAATCAGGAAACCAAGACCTTATCATATTTTTTTGGTTTTGGTTTTGCCTTTCGTAAGCACATCTCACTTTATTTATAAAATACTGATAACCATCTTGCTAATACTATCATAACGGGAGAAATTGGCATAAACCTCGCTTTTTCTTAATAACTTAGTGCAATAATTATGGAATTAATAGGTTTTTTGTTTCTTTCCACACAAATATCTAAAAAAAAAAAAAAAAAAAAAAAAAACAGGGCGCATTTGCAGAGATGACTAGATACATAGATATGTTCACTTTGATCCCATGTGAGAATAATCTCGGGGATGTGGAACAGTACATACACTTATTAGTAATGTCAATATTACTATATAATTGATAATATTATTATATATTGACAACAAGTTAGTTACGACCCATTAGTATAATCAATATTTCCTGTAATCTACAAATACAATCCCGCGTTAATTAATACTTATTATGTGGAACAGTGTATACACTTGTTACCAGCATCTAAAAACCAGTTATTTTCTTACCAACCAGTTACCACAACTCATAAGCAGTCAATTACTTAAAAACCTGTTAGTATCATAATTTTTTACAGCAGTTTTTGAGTGCATGCTATCCCATGTTAGTTACTATATATGAGTGAAATTTTGTAAACAGTGTAATATCTTCATTTGTCAAAAGTTTCAGCAGAAAGATAAACCATATATCATTTTAGTAATTGTGGACAACTTTGTCACCTTTCCCTTCCATACACCATATATACTATTTTATCAGTCATTCTTAGTTACCAAATTCCAAGAAGAAAATTCTTTCACAGAGTAAAATGGATTCTGAAGCAGAAACTCTTTCAGTTTGGACTTAAAGTAGTTGTGTAGATAACATTTAATTTCTGTTGGTAAGACATTGAATAAGGAAGCTCCAGTAAATGTTAACCCTTTCTGTACAAGTGACAGTGATTTGTAATCCTTGTGAATATTATATTTATTCCTAGTATTATGGCTGTGTATGTCAGCATTAAGATTGAAGTGTTCAGGATTTTCCACTACAAATGATAGTACAGAGTATACATACTGTGCTGGCATTGTTAGTACACCCAGGTTTTTAAATAGATTTTCTGCACGACGTCTGTGGGCTTGCTCCACAAATAGTTCTTATAGCACGTTTTTGCAATTTGTACCACAGATTAATACGGGGGGTACTGTTCAACGTATATGCAGGAGACTGATATTCGTTCTCATCGTGTCTGATGGTTCCCAAGTGGACGTCACGGGAGGCGAAATTCCCGTGCAGTGGGTCCTGGAAACCCCTGACGTCACGCGTACAGTCACGTTCCAGGGGTCCTTCCAGGCGGCCGGACATCAAAGCGGCGTGCGCGCCTGCCGCGCGTGTGCTCGGCTGACCCGCAACACTCGCCGCTGGAATAACGCGGGCGGGGCGCCCGGCCAGTGGTTCGGAACAACAGGTATCGGCCGCGAATACCTGCACGCCACACAAAGAGCCGAAAATACCACGGCCCTAGCAGCACGCAACCACCAAGACTGTTGATATCGCTCAGGTTTACATGAAACAATTACCACATCATATATCTTCTTATCTTATCTTTATATATAATGATTAATGTATGTTTGTTTGTTTGTTCTGCATACAAATCCACAATTTTCATCCGATCTCGATGAAACTTTGCACACTTATCCTTTGAAACAAGGAGAAAAAATACTGTCTACATTTGGTTGAAAAATTATCTGTATAAATAACACATGTTGTCTCATAAATTCGAAATACAGCGATAGACAGACACGTTTCATATGGACATATCTGTATGGTGTTTACCTGTAGTGGACTGGCAGCTCAGTGGTTAAAGCGCTTGCTCACGAGCGTCGTGGTCTCCGGTTCAAATCTCCGTGGAGTCTAAGATTTTTAAAAATTGTTTTTCATCGTAAGAGTCAGGCCTGGGCCGTAGGTTATTCGGATTGAATGTTAAACTGTAGATATTAGAAAGTTAGGGGTGCAATGCGAGGCAAATCGTAGGTAGTCTTGCAATGTTGTAGGTGTACACTTTTTTACGTTATAATGATCCCTCAGGTGTTGTTCGCAGTCAGTGTGTGAGTGTGAACCACAGTAATATTATTATAAATACGGAAGTAAGTCTCTGTCTTTTTGTTACGTTTTGACGACTAAATGGCTATATCGTTGTGATGGAATTTTATAAGGAAATCTGTATGATGGGCACAGGATATTTTTTCCAGTGTGATTAACAGTTGTAGTCACGAAATTTTGAGACCTTATCGAATGGTGACAGAAATATGTTGGAAATTGATTCTCTTCAAGAGACAGGTTCGACGATACAATGATATAGTTATAGCTTTCCTGTCATATTATGCCGACTCGATATTGTTTGGGGCCAATCCTTCGTTACCAACAACTTTCTATATTTAATTCTGGCAAAAAAAATTCTTATTCCACGCGTACGAAGTCGCGGGTACGAGCTAGTATATCTATAAAACGAAAACTGTATATATTTGTCTTACAAAAACTCGAAAACTACGGAGCATATTTCGATGGGGTTTTCACCGTTTTAAAGCTTAGAATCTCAATTCAGTTGTTTGGAATGTCTTATGTTTCAACGTTAAATAACGCAGGAGCAGTCAATGAAATTCTGAACGTATGGTGACAAATCCCAAAGATGCGATGACTGCATGTTGCATACTTCGTACTAAGCATACAACTACAATGTCTCTGACCATAGCCTTTAATGAAAGCAATAAGACAACATTACAATGATAACTATTTTGAACACTAAACAAAACTTGAAATATTCTTTCCTTTAATTCTGGATATTCAATTTCTAAACGCCATAGAGAGCCGTAAAAAAAAAAAAAAAAAAAAAAAAAAAAAAAAAAAAAAAAAAAAAAATTGAGAGAGAGATTTTCTTTAATCGCGATCATTGGCAGAAGGCCTACAACTAAAATGTCTCTGGACATCAGCATTTGTCTTCTGTTCACCATAAAATCATTAATTTACGATAATATTATTCCGGATTCACTTATGATATTCGTACAAAAGGCTGAATCTCCTGACTTAACGTATCTGGCTTTTTGAGCAAAAAGTATATCCATTAACTTCGCAATTGAATCAAATGTGAGTTTCTAACATAATCTAGCGTTGTTTAGTAATGTAGTAAAGCAATTTCTTAACCAAATTAATGAAGCTTGATACACATGAATCTTTTCGGACGAATGAGAATAGTATACGCACAAATAAACTGCAACCCAGCCGTTCTTGGTAGGGGGCGGGTGAATCTAAGTTTGCTTTAATTCCGAAAATATGTTGGCGCAAATTTTATGAAACTTTGTACAAATGTTTCTCATTGCGGGAATAAAAATAGGGTACGGGTAAATCTACGCCAACTATACCGGGCAACGCCGGGAACTCAGCTAGTATTATTTCTAAAACGTCAACTGAAAACGACAAACGAGAAAACTTATGTGCAAATTTGTGCATTAAATTAAATTCAATGTAAATTTATTTCGGTTTCTGGAGGATTCGCCCATTCAGCAATTCAGAATTCGGTTTTCTATGGTTTCCTGAAATAA
>JARYHS010009788.1:0-38450 GCA_031002005.1 Vandiemenella viatica | reverse complement strand
TTGCCAGTCATTGCAACTGCAATCTACTGATCGTTTCTGTAGTTAGTAAACAAACTTGTTACATAAGTGTTGTATCAGAATGTAAAACTTGAGTGTGAATCTTTGTGGAAATTTTGTTTAACGCTGGTCGCACGGCTAAACAATTTTTAATTTCCTAACACAGATGCAATGCTCCGTAATATCGTTCATTTTTACTAAAATCGCTGATGTAAATTGTTTTTAATCAGGTAGTCGTGCTTTAGAAAATTTTGAGGTGCATTAGTGATATAAGATTCAATTTTAAAACATCCAAACATCACAATACACAAAAACTACACACACGGCCCATTATAATGCCTTTTCTGTATGTAACCTTGAATAAAAATTAAAAAATATTATTTTTTCTCAAAATATTTTTGGGAAAAAACTTTTCTGCACATATAAAGTACATTAGGCAGTGGTAGATTGAACTGATAATTTAAAAATTAACCATTATATCTAAATGAGTTGGCTGTCTGTGGTATAATTAGCCATAAAGACAATAATGTTGTCTGTTGGCTTTCTCGGAATACGAATAAGCGTATTTTTCTTCTTTTTGTTCGTGTTTAGTATTTTGAACTAAGCTTTATCTGAATATTGCGTGATGACTTGTCAGGCTGCTGTTAAGGTATGCGTGTGATACTATTAAACTAATCCTTTGAGGTTTTTTTTTTTTTTTTTTTTTTTGCAGTAATAGAAATTTGTGCTAATAAGTGGGATGTAGGGAAAGTGAAGGAAAAGATTTAAAATTATTTAATCTAATAAATCTGATGAAAAACGTGTATGTCAGATATAGGATATTGTGACAGAGCTTGGGAGCCCTCTGAGATGAGCTTGGGGGCCCCCTGAGCAGTAGCATATCTAGGTTCACGAGGCTCTCAGAGCTAAAAATATGTCCCGTTTGCCCTGAAGGCCAGTGGGCCCTCTGAGCTGCGCTTGGGGCCCCCATGGGATGCGCTTGAGGACCACCTCAGCTGCTCTTTGGGCCCCCTGAGCGTGGGGGCCCCGGTCAATTGCACCGCCTTGCCCTATGGTAGCTACGGCCGTGCGTCTCATCAGTTACCTGGTACGATCAGTGGCAGCAACTGAGAAAGTGAGATGCGTCACGGCTCCACACACTAAGCTGTATGTAATGAAACCCCTGAACGAATATTCTCACCAATTACAGTGGAGTCAGAAACATAAAATGTATAAAATAACGTTCACCTAGAAGTGAATGCTTCAATAAAGCGTTAGGTTGTTGGCGACCTAAACACAGTATTAGATTGACTCTGAAAGTATCTTCGCATTATTACATTCATATTGTGGTGTCGTCTCCTTAGAGAAAATTGGTAACCATCCTGGAATAGTTCGTCCTGTTATCTGTTGCTCTTATTAAGGAGACATTACGATTAATACTTCACAAAAGTGTGCGGCGGAGATGTTGTTGTTGCTTTAGGGTGCGTCGACACCGAGGTCATTAGCGGTGTGGCGGAGACATGTCGTGGATGTCGATCAACAAGGATCCCTCCATGCAGGTACCTTCTGCTCTCCTATATTGCCTTCACCGACGAGCTTCATTTAGAAAATATTACGCCCTAGTGTTTTACTGCTTTGTCTGATAGCACTGGTCTGCATGAAAATTAGTCCCGACACCATTTCTTCTGATTCTTATGTAAATTGAACTCCAGAATCCGAATGTAACATTCATTTTCCCCCATCATCCACAGGTTGTGGGGACACCCCCACATATTTTTATCAATTTTCAATAATTTGGAGGAACGAAAAGGATTATTTTGGTATTTACATTTCTTCTGAGGAACTAGAGAGGTAAAAAGTTCTAAGACATTAACACTTGTTGGAAGAAGATAAATTTGTGTTAATTTCCCCCTTAAATTGTAAAAAAAACTCTATTGTTTTCGGTTTTTCACTTTTTTCACATATTCCAAGCTTATAGCTTCCCCCCCCCCAACATTTCCACGAATATAAAGCAACAATAAGTCAAATATATAGTAAATTTTCGGACCACGCCGCCTCTCTCAATACCTCGCGCCTACGCGTTGCGTAGGAATTTTCATTTGTTTTTTCTTCCTGTTCTTGGGAAAAACGGCAGAAATTAATTTTTCTAAGTGAGTTACAGTACGTGAGTTGTGATTAAAATCAAGTTGTTTATTTTCTCTTTAACCCTTTGACTGCTCTGGACATGTTAACACGCGTGGCTACTACTGCGCCCAGGTGCTCCCGACGGGTATACACCATGGAGGAAGGAAATATATGGAGACTACGCAAGAGACCTCCACCACGCATTGAAGTGAAGCAGGGCGGAGGAGGAGTGGGGGGGCATGGCCGGAGTGGAGGGGGCATAGGCCGCTTCCATACAGACACGGGGTATATGTACAAAAACCTCAAGGGGACTCTAGGATAAAGGTGACGCCGCAATCTGGTGATGGATTATTATGTAACTCGATATAACAAATAAAAAATGAAGAATAAAATTTTTTGATATCCTGCTTAGATTTTGAGATATTTTGTCCCAAATGTGAAATGGTTTTGGTTGAAATTCAGAAGAAACAATTGGTCAAAGTCTAATTTGATGATGGATTCTTATTTAAAAAGACGAGACAAATGAAAAATAAAGAATAAAAATTTTCGATATCTCACCTAGTTCTAGAGATATACTGTATCAAAAGTGAGGTGTCTTGAGTTGAAATTGAGAAGAAAACTTTCGCAAAAGTCAAATTTAATGATCGATTCTTATGTAACACGACGAGACAAATCGAAAATAAAGAATTAAATTTTTCGATATCTTGCTTAGTTTACGGGATATGCTCGGAACAGCCGCAATTGTTTGGAAGCGCAATATCTCCGCTGCCGCCACTGCGCATGCGCGAGCCTGCTTCACCAATTTAACGTCACTTCTCCTCCATATATTTCCTTCCTCCATGGTATACACGCAACGCCTTGCCACCCTGTATGTGCTCTGGACGTATATACACGTCCAGCCACTCGGGTCCCTGTGTGCTCTGCACGCGTTAGCCTCTTAGCGGCCCCGTCATGTAGCCATATTTCCACTCAGGGTGGTTAGTTGTTTTCCTTATTCGAACCTTGAGCGTTGGCAGCTGCGATCTAATTTGTGTTTCTCTTTTCCTTTTGGTTTTCGCTGAGAAAATAGCACGTCGTCGTGTTTGTACAGTGGAAGAAATCTTGAAGATTCTTACTAGAAGCGACAGTGAATATGATGTCATACAGTGATGACCCTTCGACAGGATCTCGAAGTAATAGTCCTAAGCCGTGTACATCAGCTAGTGGAAAATGACCATTTGTCTCCAAAATTGAAAATTCTTCAGAATTTGAAGCTACAGATAGTGAGAGCGAAATGTGTTGAAAAAGATAATGCTTTAATGACACGTTTGACCGCATGCGCTTGACGATTAAGCTGCGGGATACAAGTGTGGATTAGGTTAACATTCCAGCAGTTTGTCATTTTTCCTGATATTTCTAACAGAAGATCATATTGTATCTATTGCTGATGAGACCAACAGATACGCGAGAATCAGTTCACACTATATTTTCACTATGAAGTGGTATAAAAAGTTCTTTTTCCACATTATCGAAAACTGCATTTTAAATGCTCACGCTATTCGCTGAGTAGTAACCGGACGAAAAATGCCAGTTGCAGAGTTTCATCTGTCTCTGGTAATGGGGCATCCATAAAATACGTGAGGTGTTTTTCCGGATTTCTTGACCCTCCCACCCTCCCGCCCCTAGAAATAGACCTCACAACATTTTGAGACCTTTATTTTTTTAGGTCTCAACCTTCCAAAGCTGCACTTTTCGAGGAAATACCCCCCTAAAATCTACTTTTGCGTCATTTTTAGACCTTTTTTTAGCTCTACAGTCCAACAAGACCCCCTCTCCCACTTGGTAAGATTGCGCCGGAGCCCCCCCCCCCCCCGCTATTTCACCTCGCGTAATTTATGGACGCCACCTTAGAGAACTTGTTGAAGCATATACCAAGAACTAACTAGCAATGGAAGACGCTCTGGTAAAGAATATCGTCAAAGATTTACTGGGAGACCTTTTCCAAATGTCATTCATATTGCAAATTAAAAAAAGAGCACGCCAATGCGTATATGCGCTGTATGTTCGAAATAGGAATTGCGTCGAGAAACCAATGCAGAACATGTAATGTACCACTTTGTGTTATACCATTTTTCAAGGCTTATCACACAAAAAGAATAATTAATCATGGGTAACTGCAGAGTAATAATTATGTTACATTTATACGCCTCTAAAACTAAACAAAATATAAAAACATATTTTTAGCATGCCAGTGGCGGTCCATAGCCCGTGTCAAAAAAAGGTTGAAAATTATGTGCAGATTTTGAAAGGTATTCGGAAAGGTATTCTCTCCAGATAAATTACTACGCTCACAAACAAAAAACATTTCAGTTGCTGTAATATCTATTTAGTATATGAAGTACCGCATGTTTGCTTTCGCAGACACTTTTAGAGGAGCTTTAAACTGAAAAACTTTAGATGTTATATTAACAGCATTTATTTTGTAGCTGGGGTTTCAAAACGCAGAGCGACAGCAGAAGAAGGTCACACACAACGCGCCAGACACAGCGGTCCGGTTGAACGCGGCATTCCAGCGCAGGTAAACAGCTTAGGCCTAACAAAGCAGCACTCAGCGAGGGCTCGGCCGGGCAAACCGTAGCAGTTAAAGGGTTAAGAACCATGCAAGAAGAATATACAACTGGAAACGTCCTGAGGACACAGGCAGATATCAGCTAGATTATATCATGGTCAAACAGAAATTCAGGAATCAAGTTCTAGGCTGTAAAGCGTACCCCGGAGCAGACATAGACTCGGACCATAATTCGATAGTAATGAAGTGCAGGCTGAAATTCAAGCGAATAAGGAAGAAGCATAAGCAGAAGAAACAGGAGGTGAATAAACTGAAACATTCTAACACAAGAGAAAAATTTTCAGAAATGGTAGACTTAGGTCTAAGAAGTGACTCTGAATGGAGCTCAACCGAGGACGAATGGAATGCATTAAGGACCGAAATAATGAAAGCTGGTAAAGAAACATTAGGCTTTAGGGAACAAGCTGCCCGAAAACCTTGGATCACAGAAGAGATTATTGCTGCTGATGGATGAGAGGAGAAGGCACAAAAATGCTCAGGATGGAGCAGGAAGAGAGCGGTACAGGCAATTTAAAAATCAAAAAATAGGAAATGCAAAATAGCAAAAGGAAGTGGTCGTAGGAAAAGTAGATGTTGTATATAGGGAGATCAAACCGAATTTGGAGAAATGAAGAAAAGAGGTATGAACATTAAAGCTGCCGATGGGAAACCTATTTTAAGCTCGGAAGATAGAGCTAACCGATGGAAGGAATACATTGAGAAACTGTATGTTGGGGACGACTTGAACAATAGCGTATTGGAAAAGGAAGGGGATGTCGACATTGATGACTTAGGAGATCCTGTTTAGAGGATAGAATTTAATAAAGCTCTGAATGACTTGAGAGCAAATAAGGCAGTTGGAATTGATGAGATCCATGCAGAACTTCTTAATCTCTAGGAGAGGAAGGAATCGAAAGATAATTCAAGCTGATATCAAAAAGTTATGAAACAGGAGAAATTCCAACTGATTTTAATAAAAATATCATCTTCACACTTCCGAAGAAAGCACAAGCCGACAAATGTGAGAATTATCGCACCATTAGTCTAACATCACATGCTTCAAAATTACTTTTCAATTTTTAGTTTTGGGGTTTCGTTTTAGAATTCACGAATGCTTTAAAAATTATTCATTCAATTTTTTGGTGTGTGTTTTGCTGATACATGTCAATTACATCATATTGGGGAGAGCGGGGTGGGTTCGGACAGTGGGAGACGACTCTGGACATTGCTAAATTTCATACAAGGAGAAAGATACTTGGCAACCCTGCTTCTTGTTCTGGTGAGTCATAAGTTGCTTTTTAATAGCCAACGCCAACAGTCAGGCTGTGACAATCCGCATTTCTTATCACGACCATTTCCTGATTTTGTTGTATTCTGATGTAAGTTTCGGTGCTCCATCGGAAGGTATGGATTTTGGAGAGTATTCAGATGGCAATGAGAAAATATTTTTAGTGGAAACTAAGTTAGGTAATGAACTTAATAAAACAGAACTGATCCACTACTGTCCCTATTAGTCACACTAAAATGGAAGTTTTTTCTTATGATGGATGTATGGGAAGACATCGGACAGTTTGTCCGATCTCTCCCATCTGAAGTTTTTTCATTCTATCTAATCTCTCCCTCATTTATGTTATTTAAGTTTGGTTTTAGAGAATGGTGAGGTATTACTAAAAGAGGATGGATAAGACCTTTTGTGCTGCCACAATGGAAAGGCAGTTAGCAAAGTCCTAGAAAGGTGAGCATCGATTAGAAAAACTGCTTGTAAATACCAGCTTAAGATATGAACACTTTTTGACTGTATAAAAAGAACAAAGAAGAATCCAGAAAATGTTAACTATTCCCCAGACTAAAAAAAAAAAAGTCAAAATTTGACACCTTGCATGGAGGAAGAATTGTCAGATTATCTTCTTAAAAGCAGCAAAATGTTTCATGGACTGACACCATCCTGTGCAAAACGCCTGCATATGGGGTAAAAAATAACTTGGCTTTACTAGAAAATTGTTGTGCACATCAATCCACATCTCGGGATTAATAATTCATCGGCGTCCTTCAACAGGACACCTGAACCAAAAAGTTTAGCAAGAATGACTTGCTTTATCGCAAATAACTTAAAAGTTTTTCAGGAAAAGTTGGAAGCTATCTTGAAACGTTATGCGTTTGAGCCCCATGAAATTTATAATCTGCGCATTATGACCGTTCCTTGAGTGCCTAAATTTTTTCACAGAAAGGCCAATGCCAAGTTAGCCAAAATATAGTAAATATTCTATTGATAATAAGATATTGTTATTGATGGACAATCTGGAAACCCACCTGTCTATTGAATATCTTGATTATTGTATAGTAATGGCATTTTTGTCCTTACTTTTCCTCCCTGTAGCACAAATAAGTTTCAACCTCTGGAAACTTGGTTATGACTCATGGATGATAAATCATCCTGGGCAACCCCTCAGCATTTATTATTTTCCCTCCATATGCTATTCAGCCTGGGATAAGTATGCTACTTTGTCAAACATCAAGAAAGGATTTGAATCCACTGGTTGTGCCATTCTAACGGGAAAACTTCACGCACCAAGAGTTCCTGGGGGCTTATGTTACTGAGAGACCACTACAAATTGAAACAAATCCATCTGATGGGCGGTCGAAGGATGGTTGCCACAAAAATGAAAAGTTGGATTTTGCAACACCCTCAACGTGCAGATCCTTGCACTCCTCCTCGAACTTGATCTGCAACTTGTCTTCCTCAACTAGCATTATATCACCGAAAAATATTCAACCTTTTCCAAAGGTTAAAGAAAGAAAAGTCGCAAACCAAGGTCATAAGAGAGAACGTTGCACGATTGCCATAGCACCCCGCAAAAATAAAACTGCTGCCACGAAAGAAAAGTTTAAAAAGATTTCCGGAAGAGAAGCTAAGGCTATTCAAAACTGTTTGAAACTTCGCCCAGAAAAGAAGCTACAGCTCATCTCTCAGCATCCACAATCATGGTCACATGAATACGAATCAAACAAGCAACTCTTTGTCTCAAAGTGAATCAGTGTTCTTTCAAATATTGGAGACTCATCAGCAGGGGAATGGGAGGAAGGAATTTCTTATGAGCCAGATAATACTAGTGTTCCTGTTGGTTCCTACGCAGTTGTTAACATTCATGGGAAGTCAACGTCAAGTGGATGACGATACCTAGCAAGAATTGACGAAGAAAACACGGGAGGTTACATAGTAAGGATTCTAAAAAGGAAGAACTTATCATACACATTTACTTTGCCTGATGAAGAGAGATTCTTTTTTGCCATATGACGTGATGTTTAATCTTCCCTCTGCTCAAACGGACACTAGTGAAAGGCAAAAAAATATGGAACTGAGTGATTTTTTTGTACTAGTAATATAATTTCCTTCTAAAATAAAGACACTACAAAGTATTTTTTAAGTTTGTGATTTTTATTAATAAGTGCAATTTTTTAATCTTGTATTATTGTGTTCAGTATCTCCCCTTAATCTGTCCATTGTCTCTCACATAGTGGGAGACTTCCGACAATTTTCAAGTTTGAAAAAAAAAAAAAAAAAACTATTTATGTGAAAACTAAAATCATTTTAGTCATAGTCTATTGAAATTAAGAAATCTTAATCCCCATAGATTCAAAAAAATTAACATTTTGAAATATTAATTTTAAATTAAAGCTACAATACGCAGTTAAAAAAACTATCCGAACCCTTCCCGCCCTTCCCTACTTGTCCAATGTGTCCTGCCCAGTTAAGTTTGTTATCAAATGTAATGCCAAGACATTTACATTTCAAGTCGTCAGCAAACAATTCTTTCCCCACCTTATATTCATTATCAAACATTAGTTTTTTATTTGTGTGTTTAATAAGCTGACTATTCTTTTCATTTATCTATATTTCATGTTTACCAACCCAACTAGATATCATGTCCAGATCACCTTACAACTGTTTAAGTCCTCTACCGTTTTGATCCTTTTATATAGAATTATGTTACCTGCAAACAATCTAATTTCTAATAGTAAACAATCAACACAATTAATCATTAGAATAATGAATAGCAATGGTCCCAATACGCTACCCTGTGGCACTCCCATTTTGACTTCCCTAACTTTCTGTTGTCTGCCTTTTTAAAAAATTTCTACCCAGTAAATCCCTTTCTCTTCCACTACAATGGATTTTACTTAATTTAATGCCATTTTATGGCTGACTGTGACAAAAGCCTTTGACAGATCTAGGGCTACACTATCAGTTTGGCTGCACTCAGTCGCTTTGGTATATGTATATACATATACAGATATTTTAAATCTTCTATTCTACCCTGCTGTCTCTTAACTCTTTTATGTTCTCTTCTTTCCAACCTCTTTAACCTCCTCACGTACCTATTTTAGTATAAGGGTTCTCTACTTCTCTTTATGTTCTGCTTTGGAATCAGGCCCGCCGCTAGCTGTTTGAGAGCCCGAGTGCCATACCGATTATGCCGCCCCCTGTCTAACTACAGCTAGTGGTGGATCTAGGAATTTTCCGAATCGGGTCAAAAGAGATTGCCATCCCTTCAAACATTATTTGCCTCCCCCATTGTTGCCTAGCCTGCCGCCCGAAGCAACAGTTGAACTAAAAAAAAAAAAATGTCTCTCTCTAAACAATACGCTGCAAATTCGTCGCTGGTGACAATAGAATGGCGACTATTGCAGGGCGGCGGCTGTCTAACACTTGATTTACTGCCCCTCGCGACGTGCCGCCCGCGTGCGGTGCACTCCTTACACGCCCGCATACGGCGACCCTGTTTGGAATAGATTTTTCCCCCTTCCTTTTTATCTCTTTGAACTCTTCCCGCCTTGACTCTACTGTACTTGTGCCTTTCTTCCATTTGCTGAGACGCTCTCTGAAATATCTCTTCAAATTCGAAATCTGTGCCTTTTTATAATTGTGCCTATTTCCCCCTTCAATTTTTGGCTGCTGGTTCACTGAATCCTCTAATATCCATCAGAACTGCTTGATGGCAACTTATTTCTTCGGTTACTTGACACCCCACAAGGTTATCATCGCGGTTTATTATGAATAGGATATATATAAAATATTTTGTCCTCTCGTGTTTTGCTCTACCACTTGTGTAAATCTTCCTTCCCTTATTAAGATATTTGCAAATCTCCATTCCCTTGTGTTATTAATCTCATTTCCTACCCAGCTTACACCTGATAAATTTAAATCCCCACCAATAATGACCATTCCATTCTCACCTCTGAAATCTGAGTATGAATTTAATTTCTCCCCAAGAGCTCTATCATTAAAAACAGGACATAATTAGATAATTAATGTCCATACCCTGCTACAGATCTTAAAGTTCCTAAATTGAACAAGAAATTTTACTGGTAATCCATTCATAAAATTTATTGTTCATTAATGAGTACTGAATCTTTCAACCCTTCGAGTTGGATTTCCCAGAAGACTATTGCAGTTGGCGTTAGGGATTGAAAATAAGCAAAATGAACCAATTTCGTCACACTGAGGGCAACTATTGCTAATATTGAACGAGTTACAACTGTGGCTGCACTCACAGAATTGGTAGAATCTAGCCCCAATTTAAATTATGTCTATAACTACAGCTACAAATTTTACAGTTTCATATTAAATATTTTGTTTATTCGAAATATTTGCAGCAATTTCGCCGTTAGTTCCTTACTGGTGTGATGGTAATTTTTTTATTTTTGTTGTGTCTGTAAAATTTGGGGATAGAAGGAAAGGTTTGAAATAATCACCAATTGTATTGCGTAATGTAAATCGTACAGTAAACCAGGTGTGGAATGTTCTCCTCTCGCGGGCAGTATCTTTGCGTCTGTTCTGTTTGTCGTCAGCTGCTTCGTGGCATAAGGCGAGTGTTTACTGTAGCATTGTAATATCGCGTTGGAAACACGAGAGACTGCAGTAGTGTGGAAGCAATAAACGTGGAATTCATCAACCAGGAGGTACGTTGCTGTCTATATGGTGTTTGTGGAATCGAGCTGTTCCTGCGTTCCTTTTAACAATTCGGAGAAAGAAAAGTTCGTTGATGCCCCCAACCATTACTCGGAAAAATGTGTATTTGTTATGGGATTGGCATTATACAATCGTAAATTAAATCAATTTCCATTTTCACAAGTATAACATAAGTGGTAATTATGCATGCATACGTTTGAGTTAAATATTCCGCAAAAGTTTAATATTTCCTCTTTCATCACTCGAAAGATACGAGCAAATTTCTGTACAGAAACCCTGAAAGTAATTTTCAAGAATATTAAGTTTGTTGAAGTTGTTTGTGCTTTTAACAGTAGTTGACCATACTACAATGCATCGATGTGAAAATCTTTACATTGTGATTTAGTAAACAAAGGCATTCTTCCTATTATCAGGGAACACATTAATTTTTTTTGTATTTGTGATGTAACCTGATTTCTATCCTGTTGTTTTGTCTGTATTTATTAATGCTTTTCCGATAGCTGTATGTTGCTTAGATACTGTTTTGCAATTGTCTATAGTTGTTTCTGTAATATCCCTCCCTCTTGAAATTACATGTGAAGTTTTTTTAAATATATTAAATATGTACAATACAATACATTCATTGCATTGGTCAGGACAATGTTAGTATCTGCTAAATACTTGTAGAAGCCAATTAAATTATAAACGAAAGTGGGTTACACTTCATTACATATGTAAGTGGCTTTACATCAGGTAAAATCCTTTAATTTCAATTTTTTAGTTGTTGAGGATAATTAAATTGTTTGACACATGTTAGAACCGATGTTGTTCCTTAATAAATTTTACAGCACATGATCTTCGTCACATTCTGATTTGATATTACTGTTGATATTTGCTTGGTCCTTATGGCCTAACTATACAAAGTTTGTTAAAGATGATCGAAACTGAGGGATGACGTTAATATATATCTCAGAAATTTGTATGCTTTTTAAAGCTACAGTTTATGTATCTGAATGCAAGCTGACAAGGCTAAATGACTATAGAAAACTGCCTTAAAACCATGAGCAGTTTGATCGCCTAATATGATTCCACTTAATGGTTTGTAATTGACATTTGCTCACATTAACTTTGCTTGCACTAACTTTCTCAAATTTCATTATGAAGGCCCATAATACATGGCATCCTCATGTAATACATTAAAATGAATGTTTGTTTGTTGGTTTGTTCGTCTTCTGTGCATTCCTATACCATTCATCTGATTATTATGATCCTTTTTTTAGTTATTCTGTGCGTGCCTGCAAATGTTTCTGACCAAAACAAATAAAAAACCACGCTTGTGTCTGCAAAACCCCACCCGTCTACACCTTTACATCCACTCCCAAAATTTTTGACAATATCCTTCACACAAATACATAGATTTTATCATATTTTGATGAAAAACTGCATATGTATACTTTAAAACAAATAGAAAAATACTGTATGTGTTTTGTTTACAAGTCCTAACCTCTCTCCTCCTTTACACACCTATACTTTATGCCAATATTGTTCACATAAACCCATAGCTTTTATCCAATTTAGATAGTACTGAACACACATGTGCTTTAGTATAGGTTGGTCTGGTATCTCAGTTATCAAAGCATTAGCTTCCCAAACATTTCTGTCTATGGTCCTGGGTTCAAATCCCAGTGGGAACAGGAATTTTTATGAGCTAGATATTAACATATGAGTTACATTGTCACGTTCTGTGGTTGGGATACTACATCATATATAATAATAATAAATAAAGAGTGGTCTGGAAGCTCACTGGTTAATAGGCTTTTCAAAAGTTCCCACGTTTAGATCACAGTGGAAGTTGAAACTTTTAAACGTGGTAGTTGATCCCATGAGTTGTGTCTGATTGTTGCTTTCGATTCCATATTGTATTGTAGGCCCAGAGGAAAAGATGTTGCCATCCTATCTGTGACAATAGCTTAGTACACCTTCAGGATAATTCAGCCAACCTTCAGGATGTGAACTAAATTAGAATTTTTAATGTTTTTTTAATAAACAGGAAAATATTGTCTACATTTAGTTTGCAAAGTGAAACCACTCTTTTCCTTACCCCTCTTCCTCACCGTAATTTATGCCAACATTGTTCATACAAACCCACAGTTTGTAATCCAACTTTGATAGTACTTACCACACATATGCTTCAAAACAAAATGGTCTGTAAGTGAATAGTTAATGGGAGTACTTATGGAAGTTTCTGTCTTAAATTCACGGGGAAGCAGGAATTTTTAGGAGTTGCATTTGATCTTCTGAGCTACTCTCAGATATTCTGTGGTTCAGGTTCCATTAAACTGTAGGCCCCGGAGGAAAGGAACTGGCTGTCCTATGTTTGACACAATGGGTTAGTGCACCTCCTTTGGGAGGATTCAACCAACCTTCAGGTTGTGGAATAAGTTAGTTTCTTTACTATAAAGCAAACAGGAAAATAGTATCTATGGTGGGTTTCCCTCTCCTCCTTTATGCCTGCCCTCAGTTTTTTCCAACACTCAGAGTTTTATCTGGCTTTGATAGTATTTAGCTCATCAGTAGGTAAAAAAAACATAGTGGTTTGGTAGCATAATGGTTAAGGCTCTTACTTTCAAAAGTATCTTGGTCTGGTGAAAGGTGCCAAATCCAGTGGAAACAGAAATTTTTGAGTTGTATATGATCAATGGCTTAGTTTGCCCCATCTGGGTTGGGGACTAAATTATTATTTTTAAAAAAATTTTAAAACAAAGAGAAAAATACTGTCAATATTTAGTTTGCCAAATGAAACCCTTCTTATCCTTTACTCCCCTTAATTTTCGTAATTGTGCTTTATAAAAACCCATTGTTAATGTCCGATTTTGATGTAACTTGACATATGTTTACTTTAAAATGGTGAGAAAAATATTTCCTACATTTCTTTGGTTTACAAAAATCCACCAATCTCCCTTAATAAAAATTTGCTCTCAAATATCTCGAAAGTGGTAGGGATTGTAACCCAACTGCATAGGGATATCTGTGATATTCTGAGAGCCCAAAACATTTCCTGTCAAATGGTATTGGACTAATTTTGACTGGATAGTTGACAACCAAGAAACTCGAACTTAAAAATTTAAAAATCTATAGTTTTTATTTGATCCTTCATACAGATGTTTCAAAATAAATGGAAAATGGTGTTTTATTTAGTTTAAAAAACTGCACACACAATTGCCCTTCTCCCCTATCAATTTATAAAAGCAACTTTTCTGGTTTTGTATTGATAGGGAAATCCGCCAATGTGGATGCTGATGGAAATTTTTTATTACAATCCAATCAAATGGGATAAAACATTAGAACTTTTATATCCAGCATCTAAGAAACACTGTAGACCGTATTTTTCTCTATGTTTTAAAGTAAAAAAAAACTAACTTAGTCCACAACCCAATGGTTGGTTAGATCCTACTGAAGGGGGTAAAATAAATAATTGATCATATACAACTCTTAAAATTTTCTGCTTCCACCTGAATTTGAACCTTACACCAGACCAAAAAAATATTTGAATTAAAGAGATTTAATCATTGAGCTACCACATTGCTCTGTTTTGCTAAGTACTATTACAGCTGTAAATAATCAATGGACTTGTTTTAAGGACTAAAAGTATTGTATATACCAAAGCACTAGAATAAACTTTTTCAATATTAATTTAATTTATAAAAATCACTCATTTATTTTTTATTTGTCTATATATGTATCCACTTAACATGTTCACTGCTAATCACACGCCATCAATTGGTGAGATGTCAACGCTAAAGTGCTAATCATGTAATAGTGTGTGGTGTGGAGTTATGTCTCAGTATCCATTGCTCTCTCCTTCAGTTGGCAGTGTCCCTGCTGGTATTGGCATATAGTAAAAGTTATCAACAAGTTATAATGGCAAGTGATTTCATATGTATAGCTTTATTAGTTTAAAAAAATGTTGAAATATAAGTTGTAGTGATGATAGTTTTGCAGGGCCTTTTGCCCCAAAAGATGACTGATGCTATCTAATAAGCCTCTGACAGATGCTGAAATTAGAAATTTATTTGTTCAGATTAGTACCAAAGCGATATTTGTTATGACAGTGATGAAGAATTAATTCCTCCCCAACGTGCCCAATGCCCATGATATCTTGAATTCTAAAGAGGAAGATTTGCTAGACATGCAAGAGAGGAAATATCTTCAGCATAATTCCCCTATGATTAGAAATATAATTTCAAAAACTGTCCCCACAACAATGGAACAATTTTCGGGTAATATCTAGATCGCGATACCGCTGCAACCACTTACCGCCTCGCGATGTAAACACTTCCGGATGGAGAGAGTATGACGTCACCACGTTTCTGAATGTGACGTATACGTTCCGCTCGCAGCTTTAAATGTATTCCACGGAAAGTAGCCCATCACTAATACGTCTCATATCGAGAAATCGTTAATTTATCACCAGTACTACAGGAATAAATTCATTTGCGATGAGGGTTTGAAGCAAGCTGGACCACACTGAAACGCAACTTTCGACACCTTATTGCGTATACCTACGTCGTATCTATCGCTGTTTACATCTTAATGCAGCCTGGACCATAGTGAAACGTAACCGTCGCACACGATATTGCTGAAACCAATTTCCAAATCGTATCTATCACTGTTAGTATGGTCCATGCTGCATTTCAACCTAAATACAAACGGTTATTGACGGAATCTTGTTTTTATTAATATTTATTTCATATGGATGATTTTAATAGCAATTTCAGCCACGCGAGGAAATATAGAATAATGGAATCAAATACAAATAAATGGAATTGTAACTACTAACGTTAACGCTAATGAACGATATCAATTATCAGTTTGGAATGTTTGTACATATTTTAATAATATTATTAATTGTGCAAGTAATAATTTTCTTTAACTTTCTCCATCCGCAATTTTTTATTATTATTATTGCTATTGGTAACATTCTTTGGCCTAACGTATTCTCAAGTCGATGGAAGACTGAACACATCACACACGGAAACAGTGACGTCAATAGTCTCTCCATCGGGAAGTTGTTTACATCGCGAGGCGGTAAATGGTTGCAGCGGTATCGCGATCTAGATATTACCCCAATTTTCTTTCACTAAATCAGAGTGTTAGTTGCAAATACTATTTGCAGTTATAATATGACTAACCAATTTATAATAATATTTGTAAAATGAAACACAGCCAACCTGTTGCAATATTCATTGAATTTATTGTTTACCGGTTTCGACCCGCCTTAAGTGAGTCTTCTTCAGAACCTGTGGGATATTGTACATTATTAGTGCCTCTGATGTTAAGCTTGGAGTTATATACATGAAAGTTTGTGCATACTCACTTGTTAAAAAATATTACATAAATCTAAAAACTCTTCTCAATAAAATAGTACATTTTGTACTAAAGTCCACACATTAAAATACATTTTATAGCTATCCATCAGGCAGCCAACTTGTATCACAGAGCAGCATCACGTCTAATCTGGGCGGCAGCTTATTGCCGACTAGCTTGTACATTGTGGCGGTAACTAGTTTAATGGCAGATGGTGCCACCTGCGACCCACGTATGGATGGAACAGATGTTTTAAAATTGAACAGCGTCTAGTTATACAAATGTTTGATATGGCACAAAAATAGAATTTTGAGGAGATCAATTGTTGTCCAACGTGTCATATTATTCAGTTATGAGTATGGGTGAGAGGCTCTCAAAAAATTGCCTGTTAGCAAGGTGGATATGATCATTAAGTAGATTATTATCTTTATGTATTATCTCCTTGTTATTTAGCTCCATTTACTGTTCTCTACACCTGTAACCACTTTTAATAATAAGAGTCATGGTTGTATTAAAATGTTAGAATAGAGACATCCTTATCTTTGATTGCTGAGACTTTCATCAAGTTAAAATTGAGAATTCGTAATATTTTTTGTGATTTTTTTGTAAAAGAAAGTATCTGGTTAAGTATTTTAGAATTCCAAACATTTCATAGACATAATGATTTAGTAAGATACAATACGTAACGAATTATATCTTAGTATAACGTGTATGTAAATGTCAAAAGAAAGGGAAAAATGACTCATCACTCACCAAAGTTGGTCAAAACGAGTGAAAAACAGATATGACGAACACAAACATATACAATACTTCGGTTTCCATTTTATTCATGTAATAGAAACTGAATCATGTGGTTAGAGAGGTGTGCACTTGCTGAAGTTTGTCACATAACATATGAATTATTGATACGTCAGGAAAGACTGAGATGTTATATATATATATATATATCCATCTTCAAAGTTCTGAACCAGTGGTGGTTTCAGGGAAAACTCTGATAGCTCTCATGGTGAAACAGTCATTGAAATTGTTAGAATTGTGATAATTGACTTATTCTGGTATTGGGAGGTATAAGTTGCTGGTGTGTACTGTTGGTCTGTGGCCATTCATTCTGACTGAGAGTTGCTGTGTAGTGAGGCCTACATAGGAAATAGTGCAGTTGCAGCAGGTTAGCTGGTATATAATATCTGTTGAGGAGCATGTGGCATGTCTAATGAGGGGGAAGGTGCCCTGTGGCAAGGTTGGAATATGTTGTAGTGGGAGGATGCATGTTGCAAGTTTTGCAGGCAGGTCTATTGTACAGCGAAGAACCATATTGTACTTTTGGAGTCTGGTGAGTATTTGTGAACCAAAATGTTTTTGAGGTTAGGTGGTTTGCTGAAACATGTATGGGAGATAGTTGGTAAAATGTTTGATAAATGAGTACACATTTCTGGAAAGGAGAGAAGGAGTCATGCCCCTGTTTGTAAGATTTGATTGACAGATTCGAGGCCAGGCAAGACCTGGGCCACAAGGTCATGGCTATGGTTTGATTTTGGAGGTGCCGGGCGGGAGTGGTTACATGGAGGTTGCGTGTTGCATGGGAGATTTGTTTATGTGCAAGATCTGCTGAGTAAGAGCAGGAAACTTGGGATAGGTTGTATTAGTACGAGCAAAGAGATTCAGAATCAGAACAGACATTGTCTGCAACAGACAGCAAGGATGTAGGGGTGGGGTAGTTTGTATGGAATTTTTGTGGCAACTGTAAAGTATCCTGGATACCAGACACCACCTGGCATCAACAAACCAATAAAATTCCATCATTTGATCCATCACTCATTATTATTGGTATTATCATTTAACTAATTAAGTTACTTATTTATATACTGTTCATTTTAATATTCCTGACCCTGTTGTTATATCATTACTTTTATGACCACCTGTGATATATATATAATATCTCTGTCTTTCTGACATACCCTAATTCATGTAGTCATGTGATAAAGTTCGCATGTGCACACCTCCTGAACTACTTGACTCTGTTTCTATTACATGAATAAGATGAAAACCGAAATGTTGTATTTGTTTTGAGTTTCATCATACATGTTTTTCATTTGTTGCATCCTTCATCTTTGGTGAGTAATCAGTCATTTTCCCTTTCGTTTGTCATTTATATAGCCTAAAAACCATTTTCCTGGTTTCATTTGTATAAGGTGTAGCAGTTTAACATTTATCGGGTATATGAAACTGTAATTGGTTTTTAATGTATCGTCATGTGCCTGTATGTAACGTAACCCATAAATTTTAGTGCCTATCCTTAGCAAAGGATCTAATTTTTTTCTCTTTGCAGGGTAACAATAGATTTCATCAAAGCCTAGCCCAGTGTCATGACCAAGAGGATACTGGTATGGTAGGAAACACATCTGCTATGAGGCCACTGCAGTTTGTGTGTGCTAAATGTCTGCAGGTTTACAACACAAGGGATTTGCTAATAAGACATGTGTTTCTGCCATGAATCACTTGTAAACACTCCACAGTATATTTGTGAACAGTGTGGTTTCATTTTCTCAGATCTGTCAACATTGTGTGCCCATACACCTTATCATAACAGTGAAATTACTTGAAGCAAGAGAGAGAATTTCAAGTTGTATGTGCTATTTGTGCAAAGTTATTTTTATCTTGGAGTTCTCTAACAAAACATGTATTTGAACATCTCACAGCTGTGTCCTACCCATCGTATGTGTGTATGCACTGCCGACAAATATTTAAAAATTTTACTGGGCTTCATCTGCATCAGGACTCCACACATCCTCCTTCCTCATTTTTGCAAACAGGTAAGATTGAGTCATCCTATTTTAGTTTCTAGATAATGCTTATACTTTACAGTTATAGGTTTTAAATTAGAACTTCTTTGCTTGATATCAATGTATATCAGATCAAAACTATGTTTCTTTATTTAAGCAATGGCTGGAGGCTATGGTACATATAAATACACCCAACCTGCAAAACCTCCCATGTAATATACCAGTTAACAGGCAACCACTGCATGGTTTCATATGTAGGTTTGACTGCAAATTCACTTTCCATAAGAATAATTGGCCACTGACAGACAGTATTCACACGGAACAAAAAGCACCCAGTTTGCTGCCCATGCCATCACTCATGACTCAAATAATTTCAACTCCTGTTTCATGGTGCGCGTGGGTTAGAGTTGTCCCAAACAACAGTAGCATCTTCTTTCTCTGTATTTGAGACCTGACTTCAAAAATTTTATCATCTTGTCCTGCCTAACATTATCGAAAGTTTTTTTCTAAATCAATAAGTTACCATAAAAAGTATACTTTATTATTCTTGATTTGCCCTTAAAATATTAATCTTAAAGCCAGAATCACTTCTCTTTACCAAGTTTTTTCTATACTCAAACTGATCTTCACCCACTCTCTCTTCTACTGGCCACTTCCATCTTTTTTATATATTATTCTGATCAGTAATTTTGAAGCCTGGAATTTCAGACTTATGGTGCAGCAATTCTCACATTTATCAGCTTGTGCTCTCTTCAATGTGCAAAGATGGTACGTTATTAAAATCAATTTGAATCTCCTGTGTTTCATAATTTTTGATATAAGTTTCAATAATCTTTAGCTCCCTTCTCCCCCTAGGGATTTCAGGATAATTTTTAGGAATCTATCCCAACTGCCTTATTGTTTCAAATCATTCAAAGCTCGATCAAACTGTGGTAAATCATCAAAATTGACATCACACCTTTTTTTCCAGTGCACTGTTGTTCAAATCAAACACCATCATACTGTTTCTCTCTATATATCTTCCTTTGGTTTATTCTACCTTCTGTGTTGATAAGGTTTCCCATCTGTAGATCTAATGTTTATACCTCTTTTCAGTGGTCCAATATTTCCAGGAGGCTTGTTCCCTGAAGCCTAATGTTTCTTTACCAGTTTTGATTATTTCTTTCCTCAACACATTCCATTCATCCTCAGAGTTCAATTAGACTTATTTTTAGCCCCACATCTACCATCTTTGTAAATTTTCCCCTCATATTAGATTGTTTCATGCTGTTTACTTCCAGTCTGTTACGTTAGTATTGCTTCTTTATTCTCGTGAACTTCAGCCTATCAGATTCTGGTTAGCCAATGTCTGCTCCTGGATATGCTGTACAGTCTAGAACTTGATTCCTGAGCCTGTTTGACCATGATATAATCTAGGCGATAATTACCTGTATCATCAGGTGTTTCCACATATAGATTTTTCGTGCATGGTTCTTAGTGATGAGTTTATATTTTTTACAAAATTCTAACTACCAAAATTTCCTACTATATTACCCTCTTTTCCTTCCAGTCACCAATGATTATTAGATATTCCTCCCATTTCACATTTTGGATTAATTCTTCAGTGTAAGTGTATACTTTCCCTATTTGTTCATCATCTTGCTGTGACATTGGCAAATATATACCTGTACTAATGTGATTGGAGCAGGCCTAGTGTCTACCCTCATCAAAAAATTCTGTGATAAACTATTCATTATAACTCACCTGTTTTCCTATTATCTTATTAATTACAAATTCTATACCAGTAACTACACCTACAGCTTTAATATTGATTATTCTGTGTTGCCAGACCAGAAATCCTCTGCATTCTTCCAGTTATCCTCACTAATCCCAATGACATCTATCTAAAGTTATTCCATGTCTCTTCTTCAGTTTTCTAATCTCTGCCCGCTGTTCAGACTTCTAACGTTCCTCGCTCTAACTCATAGAATGCTTCTATCCATTCTGATGATTCCTCACTAAGCAGCAGTCTGCACCTGTATATCCAATTGGGGCTATTTTATCTCCGGAATATTTTACCCAGGAAAAGCCATTATTCTATTTATATTTTAAGTATATCTTTAGTATACCCTTAGGGTCTTTAATGTAGTTGCTTCCTGCTACCTTCTGTATCCCAATGTCATTGATTATTTCCCATTCATCTGCCTTTATGGGTCGTTCCAATCTCCAAGGGCAAGAGGGTGGTCTGAACCACTCCCTACTCTTCTGCACTTCTTTAGGAGGCTTTTGGGAAGCAGTGGGTGACTCCTTTTACCAGGAATATTTCAGACACCAGAGCATCATCTGTACAAACAGGTTGCTCCACATGAAGGAGAGATTGACACTTGGTAGAAAGAGACTAATAACCCTTACATCCCTATTACAATTTATAATTAGAATAATAATGATCCAGTCGGCATTTAGTTCTAATTTTTGTTTGTTTATGATTCAGTCAGATATTACTGTTTATATCAGTTTCTACATAAAGTATATATTTACGGAGTTAATTTAACACAATTCTTTTATGAATACCCAGAGGTTTGTTTCAGATATTTATGAAATTATGTTTCACTTTAGGCTATTGTTTCTAGGATCAGAATAAAAAGAGCTACTTGGAATTGGGATCATTTGAACTGATGTTCTCAAATGCAGTAGAATTTTATTTGTCCAGTGTACTAAACTGACTTTATTTAACTCCTTTAATAAGACAACAACTGAATGTAGATAAAGTACACAGTTTTTTTACAAAATATGTGGATCCTTAAATCAAAATAAAGTCTGCAATACTTCACATAAATTAATAGACAGTCAGGCTTCATGCTACGCACATACAAAAAAGTTTGCGAAATTCCCCTTCATAACTACTGATCATTAATATTGATGTGGCTGAGTATAATAGCATGATGTTTGTTTAAACTTTGATTAGCACATTTGATGGCTAATAAACCTAGGTGTCATTTATACCAGGTGTCTATAGTGCAGCAGTATCTAGCCAATGACTGACATCACTTTTTCTGAATTCTCAGATGTGCTTTGGTGGTTATATAGTGACAATAAAATATTGATTCTAAAGGTCTTAAAACAGTTAAAGGAAAATTGTAATAGATTAATATTGGTAATTATAGATATAATATGCCACTATCATCAAGGCAGCATAAATGAAATGAAACTAGTGTCCATGTTGAGAAAATAGTATAGAAGTTAAAATGAGGGGAAACATTTCAGTTTCCACTACGAAGTATAGCTGAAGTTGCTCATATATTCTAGGCAGTTAAGCTGCTTTCGAGATCTTGGCCTCATGGCAGACTAGAAAGGTACAAGGCAGTTGGCATATCTGACACTTATGTAGATGATGGCGTTGGAAAACTGGACCCCGAAATATCATACAGAAACAACAGGTTCACCAGGTATGTTACCCTAAAGCATTGTATTAATACTCTGCGCTATAAAAGACATTACTGGAAAGAGATATATTACAATGTAACACTGGCAGTAAACTTATTAATTAATTTTCTTTAATTACTCCACAACACGAACCAATAAAGAAATAGAACTTGGTATAAATTATGTACAAACACTTAAAATATAATCTCATTTACTTAAATAATTTCAGTGATCCTAATATTTATTTGTATTTCAGGCTATTTACAACGTGAGAGTTGTAACAACACCGTGTATAGTGTCATTTGAATATATTATATTCTTTACAAAATACACTATGCCTTATGTTTTAGTTCATTAAGTAATCTATAAATATGTCTAAGTACTTTCATCCATAGCTTTTATTACTCCGTAATTACTCAGGCTGTTTCTGCTTTTGCTACCTAATCATTTACAGATACATTAAGACAATTTACACAACAATAATGTACTATGAAAAAAATTGTCAACTGAGATGCTACTAAAATAAATGAATTTGATCTCTGTATGCATGATCAATATATTCAATAAAGTGATTGAATTTTTGTTGTACAGAGGTCCATACTGAAAATTATTGTACTGCGGAATGGAAGTAATATTTACTACAAATAATGATATTAAACCCAACATGGTGATTCTAGTTTATATATAGAGTTTATGCCATTTGAACATTAAATGTTATATATACCAGAGGATGTTAGTATATCCGAGATTAATAGACATTGACACCGTTTGACCAATCACAATGAAAGTTGACACATGAATTTATTTTTTATGGAGAAGGTTTATGACAAAAAAATACTTCAAAGACCACTCCACCCCCTTTTTTAAAACCCTTAATTTTTTATAAAACCACTTTTGTTATCTGACTTCGTTGGAACCTTGTACATGTCATACTTGAAAAATAAGAGATACCCCCTGTCCCCCTTTACTTACCCTCAATTTTTTCAATGTTCTTTCCACAAAGCTACAGTCAATACCATTTGACAGATCACCATGAAAGTTAGCACATATATGTATTTTTTCATGGAGAAGTTTTCTGAGTAACAAAAACCAGCGCCTTTCCCCTTTTACACCCCTAATTCCTATGTAAACCTACATTTTTTTATCCAATTTTGATGGAACTTTGCATATATATACTTTAAAACAAAGAGTGAAATACCTGTCCACATTAGTTTTACAAAATCAAATCTATCTCCCCCTTTTCATCCCTTAACTATTGACAATATTCTTTATACAGAGTTCAGTTTTGAAGGAATTTTGCACACATGTACTTTAAAACAGCAAAAAAATACTGTCTATGTTAGGTAAACAAAATCCCAACCATTTTCCCCCCTTTACTGCCGCCCCTATTAATTTAAACAGTTCTTTATAGAAACCCACAGTTTTAAATCCAGCCCAATAAATCGGTTTTTTAAGTTATGCCAGAATATTGATAAAATTATGTCATATTTATATCAGATTTTAGCTTGTACCCTAAGCCTAAACATAGTGAAAACCCATGAAAAATCCTTATTTTCTACATAATGCTGGAACAAACAGATATATTCCAGATACAGATTTATGTATGTGATATGTATTAATGTGCAGATAGTAGATGTTTTGATCTATCGAGTAGCAACTTTAACAAATGATATGGTTAGGTTGAAATGCAGCCTGGAACAAAATGTAAACTGACATTCTGTATCGCAGCATTCAATTCACCCTGTCCTAGGAGTTGTTTGGATATATCAATGTTTAGTTTACTTCTGAAAATGGCTGGTGCCAAATTAATGAAACTTGGTACACATGATTCATATCAGAAATATAAAAATAGTGTGTGGGTAAAACAGTCCTGATTAGACCAGGCAATGCTGGGTACTTTGCTAGTTGTAGGTGTAAAAATGTTTTGTCAAAATATATTACTTAAATATAAAAAAACTTATATGATAATTGGCACTTGTGTATAGGAAAGTATTGAAGAGTGTGATAAGTGATATAAATTTTTTTATATATACATCATTAGTGCATAATGTCCAGCAAATTTATTAAGTAAGCTGTGAGTAAGAATATTTTGTACACTTTACTCAAGCTTGCTAAAATCTACTAATTATATTACATACTTACATACATGATCTGTAGTTAATGGAATAGAAAAGTAATGCCAAAATGCTTGAATACTATAAAACAGTGATATACTTCATATCTTGTAACTGTGGGGCTATGCTTAAATGCAAGTTCTTTTAATATTATATATAGATTATTAGAATCCTGGTCTGCGATTTTCAAATAATAACCATTAATTTATTAACTATAGTATTGGTATTAAGCTAAATTTACCAGTGTTACTTTGTTTCTAGGTATCATCAAGTCATTCCTACTCATGATCTGCAGCAGCCTTGCACTTCCAGAATGTGTGGAGAGCCTTTCATGAATTCTGACATCCTAATAACTCGTAAAAGAATCCATGAGATAGATCAGCCTTATACTTCCGAAGTTTGTGGTAATAGGTTTAAAGAGTTTGATAAATTTATAAAACATAAGAAAACTCATATATTCGAGTGGCCTTATACTTGCAAACATTGTGTAAAATCATTTATGCAGTATAGTGACTTTGTAGCACATAGAAGGATGCATACAGGTGAGCGTCCTTATGATTGTGAGGTTTGTGGAAAAACATATACTCAGTCTGGTTGCCATACGAGACATAAAAGGACTAGTACTGCTGTGCGGCCTCACACTAGTGAAATATGTGGAAAACCGTTTACACGGGCTAATCACTTAGCAGTAATAAAAGAATTCATACAGGTGAGTGGCCTTATGCTTGTGAAATTTGTGGAAAAGGTTTTTCTGTTAATACTAAACTTACAATACATAAAAGAATTCATACAGGTGAGTGGCCTTATTCTTGTGAAGTTTGTGGAAAAGGTTTTTCTGAAAATAGTAACCTTATAGTACAAAAAAGAATTCATTCAGGTGAGCGGCCTTATGTTTGTGAAGTTTGTGGTAAATGTTTTACTGCTAATTCTAACCTTGCAAGACATAAAAAAATTCACACAGGCTGAGCGGCCTTATGCTTGTGAAGTTTGTGGTAAAATGTTTTACTGCTAATTCGTAACCTTGGAAGTACATAAAATAATTCATTACAGGTGAGCGGCCTTACGCTTGTGAAGTTTGTGGTAAAATGTTTTTCTGATAAATAGTAGCCTTATAGGACATAAAAGAATTCATTCAGGTGAGTGGCCTTACTGCTTGTGAAGTTTGTGGAAAAGGTTTTTCTGAAAATAGTAGCCTTATAGTACATAAAAGAATTCATTCAGGTGAGCGGCCTTATGCTTGTGATGTTTGTGGTAAATGTTTTACTGATAAGTTCTAACCTTGCAAGACATAAAAGAATTCATACAAGTGAGTGGCCTTATACCTGTGAATTTGTGGAAAAGGTTTTTCTGACAAAAAACACTTTATAAGACACAAAAGGATCCATACAGGTGAGTAGTCCTTATGCTTGAAAGTTTGTGGAAAATCATTTTACACGAGCTGGTTACCTCAAAGCACATAAAATAGGCCATGCTTATTAGCCTCTTTCTAGCCTGTGAACTTAGTGAAGTCATTTAAGGATTCTTCTAAGTTCAGAATACATAAAAGAGAGCTCATACAGGTGAGCATCCTTAGGTTTGTAGAAAATTCTTTACAACATTATATAGCTTCATAATCTAAAAGAAACCACATCAGCTAACAACCTCATGCTTGTAACCATTCTAAAGAATTGTTTATGAACTATACTTACCTAACAATACCTAAAAGTATTCGTAGCAGTGAGAAAACTTATTGTTTGTAGCTTTTGATATGTAACACACAAAAGATTGTGTGTAAAGAAAGTGCTTCATGTTTGTGAAGGTTGAGAAAAAATTGTAAGTGGCCAACTAGCTGTAAAATTGTAGAGTTTTATGCTTGTAAAATTGTGGAAAAGAGTTTAAGGGGTCATGTAAAATTATAATTTGTAACCTAGCTATACTATAAGGCTCAGTATCTATGTGGTTAAATAATTGTATAGTTATTGATATATCAGTCTTATAAAAAATCTATGAGGTGCCATATGCTAGAAAAAAATTATCACACACACACTGATAATATATATATACATCAAACAACATAAAATAATATATGTGTTAGTGGCCTTAAAGTTGTGAATATTTTAGAAAATTGTTTATGGTGTCCCCTAGCCATGTAAATTGTGGTAAAATCCATTTCTCTTCTTTTTAGCATTAATCCAATATTGCAAGGTCTCCTTTTCTAGATTCTTCCATTTGTGTTGATCTTATACATGTTCAGGAGGGACATTCACTATATGCATATTCTCCCGTAAGGTATGCAGCCAGTGTTTCTTAGAGTCTCCCTCATGGTCTTTGGCCCTCCAGTCTTATGTCGAGTGCTCTTCTTGCCACTGATGTGTCGTTGCTGTATAGTACATGGCTGTACCATCACAGAGGACCCTAAAACATTTTCTCAGTGGTTTGGAGCTACACCAAATGCATTGACTCTGTTTCAGACATCTGGGAGTGTCTGACCATCCAGACAGATTTCTGTTCCCAGTTGTTTGAAGTCATGAGTAATACAGTTCAATGCCACTGATATTAACAGACCCATCACTTGGAACCCATCACTCCATGTCCTCGGTCTTCCAGACATTAAGGTGCAAGATGTATTTATCAAGGGAAGTTTTCCATTGTTGTATTTGTTTTTCAATTTCTTGTCAAGACTTGCAATGTGACCATGATATCATCAGCATGGAGTAATATCCTGGAGTGTGTAGTGAGCAGTTCTCCAGCAATGGTGTCAAGACAGAGGATAAACAGGTGTAGGGTCAAAGCTATTCCCGGATGGGAAAAAGAGTCAGAACTACCTACAGCACATCTAACATAACTGGTGACAATACGATGTAGTAGCTATTTCCATGTAATTTATACCAATGGTTCCCCATACCATCTCAGTGAGTAACATATTAGATCTCTAGGTACCCTATTGAAAGCCTTCTTAAAATCTAAAAATTTTATGTGCAGTGCTTTTTCCTTTCAAAAGTGTCTTTACAGCAAAAGATGTGTGGCATGAATAGCTTCAATCACCCCTGTGTCTTTCATAAAACCACACTAATTTGTGGCAATCTTAACTATGCTTGGAAGGCTTGCGTCCACAATATATTCAAAGATCTTAATTGTGTGGCAAAGTAGGCAAATCGGTAGATAATTGAAGCAGTCTATCACATCACCCTTTCCTTTCCAAAGGGGTATTACAACATTAGTGAGCTAACTACATGGTAACATCCGTGTCTATTAGCAGAAACTCCATTTTACATTTTGTTAAGATTTATGCACCCTATCTTATAATGTTTGGTGATTTAAAGAATCCATCAAGGTGATAGAAAATTTGGTTGAAATATCTGTTGAAAACTATTTACTTAGTAAAATAGAACTGTGTTAATTTTATGGCAAATTTCATAAAAAGTATTATATTCTAAAAAAATGTAATAGTTTATATATGGTATCAGTAATCTGATGTATATCATGTAATAGAGATTTACAATGCTCAAATGATTGAATTTACAATTTAAGTTGGTATACTCATGATAATATTGTATGCTGTTAAATCTTAATACAGGTGTTTTATTTCTTTCTTTTGCTAAGTTTGAAGTAAATACTTATAAAATTATTTTTTTAATCCAATGTATGGTTTTAACTGATATTTATGTGTACAATAATTCAGTGCTTTTTATCAAATGTATTTATATTCTCTTTAATTATTGATTAAACTGTGTGTGCCATAATTAAATAACATTTGTCTGTATGTCATCTGCCATAGTAAGAATTTAGGAATGTTTAGTTTCCATTTTAATATAAAATGCCTGACCACAGTGTGATGTAATTTTAACTGAATTCATGATTGATTGTAAACTGAATCATCAGACTCCAGTCACATCGAGCATTCGCACACAACTAACGAGTCAGTCAGTTTGAGAGTGTATCACTCGCGAGTTGAACAAAGACTGTGTTGTAGTCGCGCAGGTGTGCCACAACATATATTTACCGAGAGATAACTGAATAACTTACCTAAAATGCCGAAATAATTTAAAATATATTGATAAAGGAAAAACTAGGCATGTTATGAAATTACATTCAAAGGAATTAAAAATAAAAAACAGGAAGGGGAAAATATGTGAATGGGTGTGTAGGAAAATTGTTACTGAAGCATGTGCTGCATTGTAATTAAAAAGAATTAAAAACTGTGATATGTTTACAAAGTTAGCTATACCAGAAATAGGTTAACGGTTATTAAAACACACTGCAGCTTCCTATAAGAACTATTAACAGTTGGTTACATTTAATTGTTACTACATAGTTGAACTGTAATTATGTTAGTTAGTTCAAATGGACATCATGGAGTAAAGGTGGGACTGTATAATGTTGTATGAAGTCAGGAAAAAGACTCGGTTATACATTAAATAGAAGTAGGCAATGTGAACTTATAGCTCTAAGATGTTTTGGCTCTTTCAGATTGTAGCTATAAGCCTTAAGGGACTGCATTATGTGCTGATAACAATTGGTATGTTTGGTTAATATTTAATATATAGGTAAAAAATTGGGCCCATTAAGTTGATGAGTTGTAAAATTATTTTTTCCATTTTTCTGATCCTCGATTTCAAAAGAGTTGAAGCCAGCCTAGCATGTTTCTACAGGTAAATATTACATTCCTAATCTGAAAGCTTCTAGTTCTTTGTCTGGTGTATTTGCTGTTAATGGTGAATTGTTTATGCACTCTAAGTACATATTAAAGAGAATAGAAAATCAGAATTCATTAACACTGCAATATGACTCAACAAACACTTTTTGTCTTCAAGCAACTAATTTTTATGTCCATTTTCTTGTGTTTGGGGTGAAGAAATTTTTAATTTTTTTTTTGCCCATGGAAGCATCCTGGCATTTGCCTATGGTGATTTGGGGAAACTGTGGAAAACCAAAATCTGGATCAAACGGTGATTTGAACTCATGTCCTCCCGATTGCGAGGTTCACAGCATTACCACTCGCCCACCATGCTTGGTGCTACATATTTCAGTTATGACCAGATATCAAAATGTTTAGTAAAACATTCAATATTGTTTCTTCCCTGTTCTCAGTGTTGAAGTTATTTAGATGCAAATTTCACCAATTTTGTCTTTCACTATCTTATGATCATTAAAACTCTAAATTACTTAATGTAGTCTTAGAAAACCGGAATATTGTACACTTGATACAGTTTTACACTCAAATCATAGAAATAATTAGTGCGTTTCCGTATATTAAACACAATATCTACCCTGATCATGAAATGGCATTAAACCCTAATATCTTAATATACCTCAAATTATCAATATAGATGGAGTATAAGTAGTTTAAATAATGTGTTAACATTTTACTTCTTACCTTTAAAGATAGTGATTCTTAATGACTACAACAATCTATCGTCATAATCCCACTTTTCTTACTGTAGCCCTATATACAGGTAAAGTAGTGCACAAATATATTTTAATCTCCATATCATATGAAAGTCCAATTTTCTTTTTAACTATCCAATGGCAACCTCAAACTGAAAAACCGAGCATGATGGCTGAGCAGTTAGCACTCTGGCATTGCATTTGGGAGGACGCCAGGTTCGAATCCCTGTCTGGCCATCCAGATTTGGGTTTTTATGGTTTCTCCAAATCATTCCAGGTGAATGCCAGGATGCTTCTTTTAAAAGGCCATGCCCGAATTCCTTCATATTCCTTGACCCCATTCCCATCCCACCTCTAATGACCTCGACATTGATGAGGTGTAAAGCCATAAGTAAAAAAAAAAATCAAACTAAAATGTTTTGCTGCTTATTTGTGAGTTAATTGTTTTGTTCTACATGCCTCAAATATCTAGTATACATAGAGATAAGTAAATTTTGACTAACACATTATTTTTTTATATTGTTCTTGTGCTCAGTTTGGAAGGTACATTGGTGGCAATCTATATGAATTGGCATTGCTGGATATGGCACACACCAATTGTTTGCAAATTGCTTGTACATTAGTATCTCGTTTGGTGATTATTGTAATAATTTTTTGGTGATCTCAAACAGTACTTACGAGTTTATAAATTGTGCACAGCTGTTTTTTCTGTTCCATTAATCACTTTTTTATTAGTTTCAACTAGTAATAAATTCAAGTGTTTATTGCAGTCTCAAAAAAAGAAGCTTTTCTGGAAGATATAGTTGAAAGATAAATGTGCACAAGTTGACTTCAAAGGAAAGCATTGATAGATGATAATATTAAAAAATATGAGACTTTTGTAAGTGCTGATGGCAACAGGAATCATGTAGAGAGTTTAATGATATTTGGAAGTATGCCTGATGATACTATCAACAGAATTTTATAAAATTAATGTGCCAAATATTGCTTTAAGTTTCCTTAAAGACATTCATGTTGAGGAGAACACAGGCAAGAAGAGTTAAGGAAACAATCATTCAAACAAGGAAGAGCTTATACAAGTGAAGCACTAATTCATTACAATAATACTCAGAATAAAACATGGCTCTGATTAAAGTGATATTCTTTTATCCCTACCTCACATACATAATGAGGTCAAAATTTTCCAGCAAGATTTAGTCTCTCAACTAAAATTTATTGTAATTACAAAGATTTTACAAGGCAGATTACTATATCAAGTATGCAATTGTCGGTAATCAGTATTCTTCATATTTCTTGGTGTGTTTTGTCCACACAGTGCAATAATCAACTGCTCCCCAGATAGTTTAATCTTGTGCATCCCTTGTTTCTGTCCACACATTATTGCATATCATCCTCTGTGCTAACCACACCTTATAACATGGTATCATTTTTTTGATGCTGGTGTTTCTTTTATTGGGATAGTAAACATATCAGTACCATAATACCTTTCCATACCTACTGCTTCTTTACCTACCATCTTAGCTTAAATCCTACACTTCTTAGGTTATTCTGAACATGAAGAAAGAAAACTGTATATTTGGAAAGAGGACAGCTATGTTTCTCCTTTTTTTTATTACTTATGGCCTTCCACCTCATCAACGTTGAGGTCATTAGAGGTGGCACAGCTGTATTAATATAGCAGACATTTTTTAGGATTATGGGAAAGCAAATTTCAATACATCACATATAACACACAAAGTCAAGCTGTATACGCTATTTCCTAGGGATGATTCCAGAAGGAATATATATTTTTTAAACAACTTAATTTAAAATTTCAACCATCATTGGTCAGTGATTTCTCTGAACTTTAGAAATAGTTCCTAATACATTAGTGCTTTTTTTGCAACAAATGCAATACGGAAGTATAAGTGTGGCATTTGAGTTGCAGTCATCGTGATTCTTAACCACTCACTTCCCATCTGTAGTGTGTCTATGTTGATGACACATCTCTAAATCTAGTGTAAATTGAAAAAAGAAAATATGGGCTTGCCGTGATGACTGATGACATTGTTTAATCTACGTCTTACCGATATCTATTCATTACCTCATGAAAAGTAGGTCAAATCTATTGAGGCATATTTGACACAAATTTATCAACATATAAAAATTTTCTTTGGAGTAAAATGATACAAACAACCAGAGAGATGAAACATTTCCTTTATGTTTACCCAGACATCATGGGTCAACAGAAAGTATTTACTGAAAGATATTCTACTTTCTGGATTCGCATGTTGTTTGTTATTTATGATATTTGCTACAAGCTTACTGTGGAAGTAGATAAACATGATTCTCTTGCTAGGCAAATGCCACCTGGTCCATTGATTCTAAATTAGAAAAGAGTATATTTAGAACCGAAATATCTGTACCAATGTTACAGCAATGAAGGGCTCTGTACTTGAATAGAAATTAAGATATCGACAAATGGAACTGGTTTTTTTGTTTGTTTAAAGTTTTATAGGAGCTAGAATAAAAATTATATGTATTTGAAATACCTGAAAATGTACAGACTTGAGGAAGGTTTCTTTTGAAACCAGTTTGGTGTGTAGTGCTTTTCATCAATAGTTTCAATTTTATTCAAAACACCAAAAATTCTGCCCTGCTGCAATCACTCACAGTACATTAATGTTTTCACCTGAAGGCAGCCATGACATCATTTTAATAGAATACACAGTTAATTTCAAGTATTTTTTAAAAAACTTCTGTACTATTGTTTTTCTAAATTAAACTCTAAACTTTTTCTGGACTACAAATACTGAAAAAAAGTTATGAAAACCTAACCAGGCGAGCCTTTTTTCAGTGTAATACAGAATATAATTTGTTTCTTGCGCCACAAAGAAAAGACGAAAGATATCCAAATTTCTTGTCTTTTGTGTGTGAACAATAACTTAAAGAAATTTCACCAATTAACCTCTAACTGTGAATACAAAAGGATTTTTCTTTACTTGCTCAAAATGTATTTATCTCGATCACAGCAGTGTTTAATCGTCACTGAAATAATAATTACTTAAATAAGATAACTTTATTTTATGATAGTAATCAGTTTTTTCTGTGTACATCACAATATATGATAAATCTATTTAATAACACTTCTATCACACAAGGCAAATAATGTTATCATGAATTTTCTGATGTGCCATATAAGAATTTGTTGTTTCCTCCAACCCTAAACATCTGAGTGATTTCTCACCATGCTTTATCAGTCATGGGGTATACACTGCTGATAAGAATATTGGAGCTGGAAACCCATTGCTACAAAAAATGTATTAAATGGCTCTTTAGAAATATAAAAAGTTTTTGTGCATTCAAAAATATTTATACTGAGGTGACCATAGAAGAATCTGCAGAAAGACATAATGTGAAACAACAACCATAGAATCCAAATGACCAACCATTGAGAGACCTCAGAGTTGGTCTTGGTCTGCAGTTGATGTAGATAGTATACATTAATAATACAATAAATCAAGGCTACAACAGGACTACAAAAGTTGTATCCAGTGAACTCATCATTGAAAATATAGTTCTGTTTATTAATCTCACTACCTTTACTAATATTCAATTTATTTGGATGGAGCGCTTGCTCTTGTTGCAATTGCCCCTACTCACTTGTTTTTACCCCTTCCCTTTTCCCATTTACTTTTTCACTACTAATATCAAGTTTAAATTCTTGTAGCTTTTTTTTGTAATTAATTCTCTTGATAGTTTAAACCAATCTCTTACTCACTCCTTACCTGCAGAAGAAAATCTTCCCACTTGAAAATGAGTATCACCTTGTGGTCTTGGTCATCTTTTCCCTTCTATACACCTCACCTATTTCTTATTCCAATAGCTTTCCATTACTCATCACCAATATACTCCTTGTATACTCTCATGAGTCTCTTCACCCTAATCCTGCCAGCCAACTGAAGATATGCAAGCCACAGCAAATTACATTGAATAAGAATATTCCAGAACAAAACTGCTTGGGTTATCAGTGAAGGGCCACGGTGTCTACGCAGCAGCCAATTAAACAGAGAGATGAATCCCAGGTATGTCACTCACTTCATAACAAAATAACCTGAAAGCTCCTTGAACAGTATTAATGAAATTCCTTGTGCACTCTTCATTAAAGCGGGATAGTGACCAGGTACAAGAAACGCCTTCCACAACATATTCCTCTTTCTAACAGTGGTTTGGAAAGAACAAGTGAATTAATAAAGAAATATCTTGATACACAAAAGTGAGATTCCGTGACCAGCTATGAATAACTGGTTAGGCGAGATAGTCACCACAAGGGGCGCATCTCCGACCCACAGTAGTCAAAACACAATTTAAATAATTTTATGTACTAAACCATGCAGAAACACATATATAAATTATACATACAGGTGTTCCAGGTCATTTTGAACGACAAAGTAGGTAGAAACCTATGTTTTAGGAAAAATGTAAAATTTTGCTTATTTTTTTAAGAACAGCAGCTCACTTAGTTTTCAGTTATATATATAAACCTTGTACTACAAAAATTACAGAACGTTCTGCCCTCTTGGAAATAAAGTATTTAATTAATTAATTGCAATGGAGCACACGCTCCGGTGGCAATTTCCCTACACACCCAACTTCCTCCTATCCTGCTCACACCTACATTTGCACTCTACAAATTTTTTGCTGCTAGGGATTCATTAGGAAGGAGTTACAGACGAAAAACTGAAAAAGTGTCAAAACTTTGAGGATTTTTGGCCATGGAAATTGTGATGATGGTGTCGGAGGTCAAAAACTTGTTTTCTGCATACTCTCAACAATCTATACAAAATAAAAATATCTTCTACATTATATTTTGCAAGATAAAAGTACACCGTTAGTACTATTAGCTAATATGAATAAGAATTGATGAATACCAAATAGTAGAATGACTTTCAATAGAAACTTTGCTTTGAGGCAAGCAGTAGGGATGGCAATTCTTTCAAAAACAGATCGATTCTTGAATCGATTCGAAACGAAATTTGATAAATCGATTCACAAAAAAATCGAGGACTAAAAGATCGATTCTCTAAAAATCAATATTTTTTCATTAGGTTTTCGTGTTCGTATTTTCAATATAATTCCAATCATGGAAAACAAAAAGGTCACCATAATAATCGATCTTTTATCTTATATATTTAAACGAGCAAATATATATATATTGAATCTCGAGAACGGCGCTAAAAATTTGGATGAAACTTCATATTTAGATAATGTTTTGACTTTTAAAATTATCTAAATAGTGTTCCTCCCTGAAAAAAAAAAAAAAAACAATTTTACAAAATACTAACAATTTTTGCTACTGGTGTCTCGAAAATGGCTTGAAAACGGTTCTAACGGCATCTCGTGGATGATTCAGGTACCAAGAACATCCTAATATTTTTCTCTTTGGTTTCAAAGAACTTATATATTTAAATGAATACTTCTTGTATGCTAGCTGACTCGGGGGGATACTAGCGCCGAATGTTTAATTGTAAAATATTTCAAAAGAAGATATTTAAAATGTGGATGTTGATTATTCACGATATTTATTGAACCGACTGCATTTCTTAAGTAAGTAAGAAGGAAATATATTGAATGTATAACAAATATATAATTAGTAGGGGAAAAAGGTGGTTACTGCACTATCTCTTAAAAAATTCTGTCTGCGACCTCGGGTTCTAATTCCGGTGGGAGCAAGAATTTTAAAGATATATATTTAACAACATGAACTACGGTGGGGCGTTCTGTAGTTGGGATTTGCGTTAAATTGTAGGTCCCAGAGAAAAGGAACTGACCGTCCTACCTCTAATATGCTTCATATGCTTCTTCTATCCAATCTAATACTATCATATGAGCAACTTTTGAAAATACGTAAAATGGGTGCTGTACCACTTTCGGAACCTCGGCGAAATTAATAGTAACCTATTGAAATTTGGTTTAATTGCTTCGTCAACATGTCCTCTTCACATTTTGCGCTCTTGCTTTGCGGAAACGTCGCTAGAAAAATAAAAAAATACCGAAATATGAGGCTGAGCAACTGCAAAATGCTATCAGCACTGCAAAAATAACAAAAAAATTACCGGTACAGGGATCATATCAACCTAAAAAGTTTCGTTTCGTCACAGATTTCGTGGTAAGGTTGAAATATAGCCTGAACCAAGAGAAAAATTTTACGCAATTTTGCGTTTTGCGGCGTCCATAGGAAATGGTGTATTTCTTTACAACTGAAGCAATCTCTGACTGCTCGTTTCTATATAAGATGGCGGGCATCACCGTATTACAACTCAGAAAAAATTGTATATTTGTCAATTAAATGCGACTTTTTCCAACGGAGAAAAGCTGAAACGGCAAGAAAACATTACAATAAAAGATTAAATCAACATTTTAAGAGACTATCACTGATTTTTCAATGCTGACGGCATCCAACAGCTGTGCGTCGCTGTCATATTTCGGAATTTTAAATTCCAGGCAAGTTTCCGCAAAGCAAGAGCGCAAAACGCAAAGAGGACATAATTGACGATGCAATTAAAACAAATTTCAACAGGTTACTACCAATTTCGCGTCGATTCCGAAGATGATGCAGTCCCCAATAAAATTAATTTCTCACAAACGTCTCTAAGGATTTTGATGAAATCTTACATACTGAACAAAAATCGAAAGATGCTGAGTGAAGATCGGTCACCCAGCTATCATTTTTAAACTAATTAAGTTTTTTACAACTAAATCACAGTATCAGGTATGCAATAAGACATTTATTTTACAAATTTGTTGGTTACATAAATCAGTTTTAGAAATGATATAGTTTACAGGTTACAGTTCTTACTGTCCAAGTTTCTTAGGAACAACAGTCTGTACTGTCTACTAGGAACCAAGCGGTTCCGCTCATCACTTGCGATGTGGCCGGCAATAAAAAAAGGCGCTCGCAAGTTACTGATGATCCCAATATACAGATATACTTCTTGGCTGTTGAGTAAACGTGATGATAAAATTTTTTTTTTATATTCCTTCCAGTAAATTATAGGGATCATACTTCAGATCCACAACTAGCTTGCGATAAATAGTTACGATTCTTCGTTTAAACCCAGATTTCATGTGCATGTGCATTATTTGAAGAAAGTGCTTTTTAACATTCGACTTTCAGAAGTGAAATATAAATTCACTGGATCGATTCAGTTCTATAGATCAATTTAAAAAATCGATTTTTTGGTCCAAAAGATCGATTCTTCGATTAATCGATCTCAGATCGCCATCCCTAGCAAGAAGATAGCCAAACCTTTTGTGTGACTGGCCATTTGAATCATTTTTCTCAAAGTCTATAGAAAATTTGAATTTCATATATGAGGAGCACGTTGAAGGATGTAATAATCTACAAAAGCAGAATTCTTGGCGATATAAGCAGCAATTTGTAAGTCATCGATATTCATTTTGTCCCACAAGAATGGTTTATACATTTGTTTCCAAGGCCGTCATTTTCTTATGTTTCTTAGTTCTGCTTTGATTAATCAAACCTTTTTTTGTGAGTTTTTAAAACTGAACGGTAATATTTACAGGTTGCCAATTTGTCATTCATAGCATAGGTGCAATCCATCCAATCTGAAATAAATGCATAAACTGTAAATAATGACGTGCATGTTTAGTATCTAACCTGTATGGTCATAACAATCTACATATCCACAAACAGGTCAATTTTAAATCAAGACACACCACATAACTTTTGTTTCTAGTTTATGGCACTGTAAGACTATTATTTATTACAATTTAGAATCTTGTGATAGTCTTCTCTTTTATTATCTGCAATTCGTCTTAAGTACTTACAGGCCTTCATGTGTTTTCTAAGTAACAGTCAGTCTTCCAGGCAACTTCAGCTTCCTGGAACTCAAAAAATAACAACAGAAAACAGAAAGGGTTTCGACAGAACTACTGAATTAATCCAAACATATTTGTTCATAATAGTTTCAGACTCTTAAAATTAAAACTATCCTTTCTTTTTCAATTAAGCACACAACTATTTCTAAATTCAAATAAAATTTATCAGAAGATTACCAGAAGCATTTTGTATCACCACTATGGAATTTTTTCTGTCAGTTGTTTTCTCAACAATAAGGTTCAAAAATTAATTTCAGTATCTTACGCGAACGCCCCTAAAAAGTTCCCTTCATTTATTTTAATAAATTTGTATCCCTATAAAAGTCTCCCCAAATAGTTTCAAGCGGTTACACTCACAGTCGTCTTTAATACTTTAACCTCACCTCCTGCAATTAATGTTTCACACAATACAACGTACCTGACTATATGCACTTAACTAAAAATCCAATGTCACTTTCTTTAACGATAATAAACTATGCAAAATTTTTATTTATTAAAGTGTCTCTCAGAACAGGTCACCTATCTAGCCTAGGTATGGGGCCTCCCTAGGCTACCTCCTGCTATGTGGCTAATCCGGTACTGATTCAACCTGTCTGGTTGTGGAGAAAACACAAAATTAATGCAATGTAGTCTTCACGGGTGTACCGCCGGATAGTGTTGTGGAAACACAATATTTCGACGGCTGGCTCTGCCGTCTTCTTCAGGTGATGAGACATGAGTAATGGTCGGCTGACCCACAGATACTGAGATGGTTCGGGTGCCGCTCTTCCTTATATACAAGTCCGCGTGGCTTCGGCGATGGCTTGGTATGAGCCAGGCCCGCAACCAACTGGCGGTTGGCTGCCCGTGGGCGTGGCTAAGGTTCTTGTTCCAGCCCGAGCTAATATGAAGCCCTCTACGGC